>JAJPUD010023563.1:0-12437 GCA_023553655.1 Myrmecobius fasciatus
AAGGAAGGAAGGAAGGAAGGAAGGAAGGAAGGAAGGAAGGAAGGAAGGAAGGAAGGAAGGAAGGAAGGAAGGAAAGAAGGAAGGAAGGAAGGAAAGAAGGAAGGAAGGAAGGAAAGAAGGAAGGAAGGAAGGAAGGAAGGAAGAAAAGAGAAAAGATTGTTTTGTTTTGCTCTGTTGAGACTTAAAGAAGAAATGGAAAGGTCAGAGTAAAAGCAGCTGAGGGGGAATTGATACCTCAAATAGAAATGGAAATAGGTTGTGAGAATTTAACTGTCCTGGATGAAGTCAAATCAAGTGATGCAGATTCTGTCACCTTTATGTACTGAATTAATTGCAAACTTGATTGCTGAGCCACAGTCTGTCAGTGGCCTTTGAAAGTTTGTGGATAATGGGAGAGTCACCACAATACTAGAAAAAAATGTAAATGTTATCCTGGTTTTATAAAATGGAAGACAATATATTCTACAAATTCTAGAACAATGAGTTTGATTCTTGAGAAATGTGAGAATATATTTTATTGATATATTTTACCATCACTAAGAAAGCTGCTATAAATATTTTACAACCTATATTCCTTTCCTTTTTTCCTGATCATGTTGAGAAATGTGTCTGTTTCCCTCTATTATCATAGTATTGCTGTGTCAATTTTGCTGGGCAGTTTAATAACTCTTTGGCCATAATTCCAGATTGTTCTCCAAAATGGTAGTTATCAATTCATATTTCCATTCAACAGGGAATCGGTATCATCTTAATTATTCCATATCCCCTCCAACCTTTGTCACTGAGTATATGAGTCTCTGCTGCCCAGCAACTCATCATTTGTACCATTTTTTTAAAGAAAGGGGGGAAAATAATCAGTTCATTAAATTCAATCAACACATCAAGTTTAATAGTATATACAATTCATTCATACCCTCCACCACTACCCCCATTCCAACTCTGCAAAACAAGAGGTGGGAGTTGATTTTTATCAATTATTTTTTGTGAACAGTCCTTTAGAATATGTTATTAAAGACATGATTAGTGAACATGCATAAAAGGAAATAGTGATCATGAAGAACCAACATGGCTTGGGAAAAAAAAACAGATTATGACAGATTCTTATTTCCTTTTTCTCACAGGCTGCTTAGCTGGTAGAGCAGAGAGTGTTAAATATGATATGCCAACATTTTAATGAGATTATTCGATAAACTATGTCATGTTATTCATGGGGAAAATATGAAATGATGTGGACTAGATGTGGACTAGAATTATAAATATTCAGAACTAGATGAATTGGTATACCCAAAGGGTAATCATTAATGGTTCAAAGTCTAGTTCCGATTTTCCATTGAATTTCCCACTGCTTAGTGCCCCAATGAGTAAGCAAATTTTGAGCAATGAGTAAACAAAAATATAGATGGCATGCTAATTAAATTTGCAGAAAATACCATGCTTGTATGATAATAAAAAAAGGTAAACTGAAGTCCAAAGTTACAAGCATGATCAATTTATTACTAAAGTTGGAATCTATCAATAAATAGGGTTTCAACTTCCCCCGTAAGCTAAGGCCTTGAATGAGGGAGATAGTTTTAATTTATAGGTTTTGGACAGTACAGAACAAGAATAGGATGAGGTAGGTGACATCAGGCAATATGATTAATTCCATAGCTGAGATATGGAGGTATGAAGAACAATAGGATTGGTTGAAAGTGCAGTAATAAGGAGGTACCAATATTCCTTCTCTTACCCCCTGCAACTATGAAGTGTTTATTGTTTGATTCCACTGAAAAATGACCCAGATTTTTGGGATAGCAAACCAGATATACCTGAAGGACATCCTCATGTAGAGATATTAGGCCCAATTCACTTAGGGCAAGAGAGCTTCCCCAAAATCATCTAAATTCCTTGAGGCAAGAATAAAATGCTGATTATTAAGAAAACAGGATTTCTGAATTTAACTCCATACAAACCAGCTGAATTCTGAACTAAGTTCAGAGCCAGAGATTTATAATTTAAGCAAGTTCAAGACAAAATCAATTAATTAAAAATAGAATCAATAAGGAAATGATGCAGAATTAATATTGAATATTTCACTAAACATTGCTTAACAGAGTAGGACATAACAATCTTGACAAACTAGAAAATTGATCTGAATCTAATAAGATAAAAATTATTGAGGATAAATAGATTTATACTTGGATTAAAAAATCAACTTCACAAAATTAAGGTAAAGCAACACAGATAATAACTTTGTGTGAAAAGGGATCTAAAGGTTTAAAAGAAATACAAGGTTTCTCTGAATCCACAGTGTGTTGTGACATCCAAAAAATGAATTTAATCTGGGATTATTTCCAGAAGTAAGGATGAAATAGTTCCACTGTTTTCTCTAATCTACCCTACCATCCTTAAGTGTTATTTTCAGTTTTAAATGCCATATTTCAGGATTCTCATTGATAAACTATAAGGTATCCAACAATTGGATGAGCAACAAGAATGTTGGTCCATTCTATATGAAGACAGATAGATTGAAGAAATCCAAGAAGTTTAGCCTGGAAGAGAGAAAACTTACAGGATACAAAAACTGGCATTGTCATATGGAAGAAAAATTATATTGGCTTTATTTGTCCTCAAAGAATATCGCTGAGTGATAGGTGGCAAAAAAAGGAACTTATACAGTTGATGTTAAAAATAAATGAGTATAAATTAGATCCATCAAAAATCGAACCATTTTGGAAGGTAGTGGACTCCCTTGTATTTTAGGTCATTGAATAGAAGCTGTTGAATGTATCAAGATTCTTATTAAAATATGGGTTGAACTAGATGACCATTGATATCCCTTCCAACTCTAAAATTTCTGTGATCCTGTGACTGAAATTACTTTTATTATGACTAAAAACTGAATCTCAGCAAAAAGATCCCCAAAATTCATCACTTAGGATGATATTTAAACCTCCAATGGAGAAAAATATTATTTTAAAGTAAGATAAGCCCTTATTCCTTGATTGCAAAAATCAATATGTCAACATGTTAGATAGAGCCCTTGATCTGGAATTAGGAAGACATGACTTCACATCCAACCTCAGACACTCACTAATTGTGTGACCTTGCACAAGTTAACTAACCTTTGTTTACCTTCATCTACTGGATCAGGAATAGCAAAACACTCCACTATCTTTGAAAAAACAAAAACAAAACAAACAAACAAACATTCAGGGTCATAAAGAATTGAACATGACTGAACAGCAAGATTTATAAAATCCAGGTACAGCTGTAAAAATTCACACATTTTCATTTGTTCAACATTATGAATTAATGAAAGAAAAGCAAAATAGCAATAATAATACAACACAATAATAATGCTAATGATGATTGTTATTATTAGCATTTAGCTGATACTTAAAAATTTACCGAATGCTTTACAAATACTATTTCATTTTATTCTCAAAACTCTGGGATGCAGGTGTTACTGTTATTTCCATTTTCCAGATAAGGAAACTAAAGCAGATAAAGGTTAAATAACTTACCTAAAGTAACATAGTTGGTCATATTTGAACTTAGGTCTTCCCAAATTGGTCTCTCCATTGTACCACCCAGTTGTCTGGAATTATAAATTTACAATTATATGCTTTAAGATTTATTATAGTATTACTGCCCTCATTTTACAAATGAGAAAGTTGAAATTCAAAAATTCGATATTACTTGGTCATAGGCACATAACATGTCTCTGAAGTGTGATACAGACACAGATTTTCTAACTTTTTCTGGTAACAAGGCTGCCTCTTATTTTCCTTAAAGCACCTCCACAATAAAAATATAAATAGGACCACAAATAATGGATTTTCTCACCATTTCCCTCATTCAGTCATTAGCTAGGATTCAGCCTTCAGCTATAACACACAAATACATTTTGAAATTGCAGTATCATTATGCAAGGCAAAAAATAATGTAATGAGCCCAAGGAGAAATTAATAAATTTGTGCTGCTCTGACTTGAAGTCCCTGTTCTATGTAGATGTTCCCGGGAGTGAGAAAAATATAGAAAGTCATCCTGTCAGTCCAATTTACCTGGAATACCCTGAAAAATGAAGGAGGAGGAGGGCATTATAGTTCAGATGTTTCTAGGTTCCTGCTTCACTTTGCTCCTACATTGAAATAGGACAAAATATAGGTTTTTAGTCTGTTCCAAGTGGTACTTCTCTGCATTGACATCTGAGTTTCCAGTACAACCTTATATATCTGACTCCCACTTCTCAGCATTTCTGGTTTATTTAGACCATTACACTTGAAATGTACCTTGTACCATGAGACCTTTCCTTTGCTCCTACATTAAGGAACAATGTCAATTAAATAATATTGCTACTAGAGCAAATGACAGTCAGTGGATTTAAGCTGATGGAGACCTCAGGGGCTATCTAGACCAACCAACTCTTTTTACACATGAAAAAACAGAGACTCATAGGAATGAAGTGTTCATCCAGGTTATACAGGTAGTATTAGAGAGTGGTATTTCAATTCAGATTCTCTGATGCCAGAGCCAACACTCCTTCCACTCTATGAAGCTGAGACAAATAGTCAGATAAAATTCATTTATTAAAGGATGTACTTTATTCTAGGCACTGTGCCAAGTGCTGGGGATACAAAAAAGGCAAAAAGTGTCTGTCCTCAAAAGGTCACAGTCTAACAGATAGGACAACATCCAAACAACTTCATGTAAACAAGATAAATTAAAGATATTCACAAAGGGAAGACCTCTTTCAAGATTCAAGGAAATCAGGAAAGACAGCTTGAACAAAGTAGGATTTTTTTTAATTAAAGCTTTTTATTTGTATAACATATGTATGGGTAGTTCCCCAGAATTGATCTTTACAAAGCTTTCCATTACAAATTTTACCCCCAGTCCCCTCCCCTCCTCTAAATGGCAGGAAGTCCATGACATGTTAATAATGTTGAAATGCTTGAGAAGTTATGCAAGAAAAATCGTATCTACAAGAAAAAAAAAAGAAAATCAGAGAAAGGCAACACAATGCAAGCAAATATCAATAGAGATCATGAAAATGTTACGTTGTGGTCCATATTTCATATCCCTCTCTCTGGGTGCATATGGTTTTGTTCAGTGAACAACTGGAACTGGTTTGAGACAATTCTTTGTTGCAGAGAGCCATGTCCATCAGAATTGTTCATCATGTAATACTGTTGTTGCTGTGTATGATGATCTCCTAGTTCTGCTCGTTTCACTCAGCATCAGTTCATGCAAGTCTCTCCAGGCCTCTCTGAAATCGTCCTGCTGGTCATTTCTTACAGAACAATAATATTCCATAACATTCATATACCATAATTTATTCAGCCACTCTCCAATTGATGGGCATCCCTTCAGTTTCCAATTTCTATCCACAAAGTAGGATTTTACCTTTTTTGTAATTTTCATTATGTATTTTAAACAAATACAAAATGAGAAAAGAAAAATAAATTCCCATGTAGACTTCAAAGGATAAGAAAGGTTTCAATATAAAACAATAACTGTCCATTTCTAAGAAAAATCTAAATAATAAATATTACACATTCTCTTCAAAGCTGCCCAGATTTTCTTTGTTTCTTTGTGGATTTTCTTTTGTTCTCCACTATGCACATTTAATTTATCTTCCCCTACCTCTACTCTCATCCCCATCTTATCCTAAAGAAAGCAACAATTCATAGTGTGTATATATGTGTGTGTATGTGTGTGCCCATACATAGTATACATATATAAAAATCTCTATAAACTTACACATATATACACATATACACTGATATGCATATATGGAAGACTGTTTTCTGCTTATTTCCTTAATCATATCTGATGGTGAACAACAGTTTTCCTCATAAGTCCAAATTTTTCCATGCTTTTTAAAAAATTCTTCATTTCCTATACCACAGCACTATTCCAACTCAATCACATCCTATCTGAAAGACTATTTATGAAAAAATCTCCCCCAATTTTCTTCATTCTTTCTGTTCTTGGCTACCAAGGTTTTACTTATATGAGAAAATTTTAATTTAAACTAATTGAAGTTATCCTTTACACTTGAACAATGATTTCACCTTATAATATAGTTTAAAATCTGCTGCTTTGGAATCTGCTTCCTTTACATTTATTTTCCTAGTTTCTTTGAAGTCCCTCACTTCCATATAAAATTTATTATTTTCTCTAACTCAGTAAGTTTTTTTTAGTGATTTAATTGGCACAATATTGAATAAGTAGATTAAAAGTTGTCTCTTTTCATTATATTAGTCTTACCTATACATTAATAATAAATATTACTTTATTTAGATCTGGCTTTATGTAAAATATAATTACTGTGCCTATTTTGGCAGGTACACTCTCAGGTATTTTACACTGTATAGTTATTTTAAATGGTCTAAAACAATATTAAATAATATTGTTGACATATAGTGTAGTTTCCTTATTTTTCTCTTTTGATTACATAAATTGTAGTTTTAACTTTTTCTTGTACCATGATTACTACTCAGTTTTAGCATAATACATTTTGCTCTTTGATCTTTGTGTTTTCTTTGTGTGCATCTTTCATTTTTATAACATTTTTCTGAAAACATATTAGTGATTCATATTTTTAATCTGCTATGAGTTTCCATTTTTTGGGTAAATTCATCACATTAACATTCTAAATTATAATTTATTTTGTTTTCCTTTCCTTCCTATTTTTCATCACTATCCTTCTCACCCTGTTCTTATTCCTCTTTACTCCTCTGCTTTACTTCTATTTGCTATTCCTTTACCTATCCAACCCTCAGAGGCTTTCCTTTATATTCCCCTTGGTCCTTTTATTTCTCCCTGTATTTAGAAGACTTTTTATATCTTTCTAGGTATATATGTTATTTCCTCTTTAACTGATTACAAGTGAGAATATAATTCCATCACCACCCACCCTCCTTCCTTTCTGAATCATTTTTTTCCTTTTATACCTCATTTAATTAAGATAATTATCTCTTCCTACAGTTTTATTTCTTTTAGAATCACCTCAGTATGCACATAATGGTGATAGTCTTAAGAGTTCTGGCAATATTTTCACATATCAGAAGATATTTGACCTTATTGGGATTGATCTTTAATGTTTGCCTCATGTTTCTTCTGGATGTGGTATATCACATTTTCTGCTAGTTTTGCTAGTGTGATATATCACAAGTTCTGCTAGTTTTGTCACAAATACCTGAAAGTCATCCAGTTCATTAAATTTCTATTTTTTAATTCATTATTATATTTAACTTTATTGTATATACTACCCTTGGATATAACTCCAACTCTTTTATTGTGAAATATAATATTCCAAAACCTGCAGTCCTTCAACATAGTAACTGCTGAGTTGTGTATAATCCTTACCATAGCTCTATGTTAATTATTTTTCCTTGTTGCTTCCAATATTCTCCTTAACCAGGAAGTTTTGAAACTTGACTATTATATTCTTGTACGTTTTCCTCCTGACATATCTTCCAGGTGGTGATTGGTGGATTTTTTTTTTATTTCTGCTTTACCTTACTATTCTTAGGGCAATTTTCCTTGATAATTTCTTGTAATATTGTATCAAGATTTTTTTGTAATCATAGTTTTCAGGTAATCTGATTATTCTTATATTATTTCTTCTCAATTTGTTTTCTACATTGGTTATTTTTATTCTATTTTTTTCCTTTTTTTGATTTTATTCTATTATTTCCGACAGTCTTAGAATGCCATTAGCTTCTTTTTGTCCAACTCTAATTTTGAAGGATTTATTTTCTTCGTTAAGTTTTTGACTCTCTGTTTGAAGTTGGGTGATTTTCTTTACATGATTTTCTTAGATTGCTCTTGTTTTCTAATTTTCTCTCAACCTCTCTTATTTGATTTTTAAACTCTTTTTTAAATTCCTCCAAGAACGCCTATTGTGCTTGAGACCATTTGACATTTCTCATTGAAAAAAGGAGAAATTTTTTTGCTCTGTTTTCTTCTTCTGATTATGAATTTCCACTTTACCTATTATTTATTTAATGTTAAATGCAAAACAAGAGAAGAAAAAAAACTTTGTCAGGTTCACAGTCAAACATAAGACTTAAACTCATGAGGAATGGGAACATTATATGTCAGGTCTTTTTTAGTATTACTTTCTGGGGTCTGTCCTGGACTATCATCCTCATTCCTAAGCCACAAGTAGTGCCCCTAGCCACACAATCCTGCAAATAATTTTGCTCCCTAATATCCCTTGGGTGGCTGCAAATTATCTATTGTCCACTCTGCACCACAACTGAAACCAGCAACTCTGCTCTCCTTTAAGTGCTCACAGCCATCAACTACTGCTTCTGCCTTCACCAGATGTTTGCTATGTCCTTTCACAGATAGAAACCACATCCTGGGGTGTGTCTGGTCAGTACAGGAATGTTTGGCATCCTTTGAGAGTGAAAGTTCCTTCAATGTTCTACTTAGCTGTCAGGCACCCACACTGACTGAGAGATGACAATTTCTAAAGCTGAGGCGGCCTTCCAACCCAGCTGCCCCCCAGCATTTGTTGATTAATGACTCTGCAGAACTGAGCTGGAAGTGTTTGTACTTCACTCAAACTGAAGCTCTGTCCCTAGAAGTCAGGTCTTTTCTGAGATCTTCTTAAGTTGTTTTAGGAGAACAACTGTTTAACCCTAACTTTATTTCCACTTCTTTACATTCTCTCTGAGACAATGTTCTGTCTTTTATTTGTCAAGGAAATTTGCAGAAATGAAAATTTTCTGACCTATTCTATCATCTTCCCAGTATCCTCTCTATTTTAGCTTTCTAAAGCTTGAAAAATTTTAGATGGATTTTGAAGGAAGCTAGGAAGTCCAATGTCACAATTGATAGAGTACCTGGTATGAAGTCAAGAAGTAGACACTTACCAATTGAGTAACCCTGGATAATTAATTTAATCCTGTTTGCCTCAGTTTCCTCATCTATAAAATGAGGTGAAGAAGGAAATGACAAACCAGGCCAATATCTGATGTATCCCAAAAAGCAGCAAAAAGAGTCATACACAACTGAAATGACAACCACAACAAGGAAGGCCAGGAAATGGAAATATATAGAAATAGAATTTAAGGCATAGAAAATAACCAGTGAAAATGTACCAAGTTGGGAGATGAGAGGGAGAGTCTTGTGAGTGAAATAAATGGAAAGTCATTCCCATTGAATATGTTTAGGAGAATAAAAATACAAAAGAAGCAACACTTAGAAAAATGTAAAAGTCCTCTCCATCCATGTGAAGATTGCTACATGTAGTTCCTTCTTTTTCACAATGCTATCCAGAATATGTAGATCCATATTGTTCCTAATCATAATCAATCTGTACGTATAAGCTTTAGTTTAATTGTAGCTGTTTCTGTGACCTCTGTAATAAAATGAATATATTAACATGAATGACACACCAGGCACCATTACACAGAACAATTTGAACTTAATGGTTAACAGCAGAGCAGGACTAAATGAGGGCTATTATGCTTTCCCATGAGGCAGTATACATTGATTTTGTTGTTTGTTTAATTTAAAAAATACACACTTTCTTGGTTCTCTGAGCAAATATATATATTTCAATTTATTTTAAAAGCCATAATTATTTACTGTGAACAATCTATGGCAGGAAAAACTAAAGAAGAAAAAATAAAATAGGATCTTCAGCATGCATGAAAAAAGTTAAAACAAATTAAGCCAAGAAGTAAACTCCACCTGGAATTTGGGGGCAATGTAGCTCGCTAAAAAAAAAAAGTCAGGAGAACCCTGTTCTATCTCTGTTTCTAATGACAACATTTATTCATTTACAGATCACAAGTCATACAGATTAGCTGGGTTGGTTGTGATTTTTTTTCTTTGCATACAGTGGAATCTCATTAATTGTCATTTTTCTAATTTGCAGACCTGTTAATTCTCACCAACCTCCTTGAGGTTTTATCCCATCAGTTATAGCACGTGTTTCAGAGAGGTTTAAAGAGTCTTAGAAAAGCCTCTTCTTAGAAATACTTGATTTAATTTTATAAAATATAACTACAGATCTTTTGAGTATACCAACTGTTTCTAGCAATAAATCTCAAGAGCAATTCTACCTCAAAAACCAGTAAATTAGTAGTTCTCTCCCTTTGAGTTGTACCTTTTATATTCTGTACAAACTAATATGTAACCAACTCACTAGTATGAATTAGTAAATCACTGTAGCACATTGTTGTTCAGTCATTTTTCAGTCATATCTGACTCTTCATGACTCCATTTGGAGTTTTCTTGGCAAAGATATTGAAATGGTTTTCCATTTCCTTCATTCTCTCATTTTATAGATGAGGAAACTGAGGCAAATAGACATAGGTGACTTGTACAGAGTTATGTAGCTAGTAAGTATCTGAGGCTGAATTTTATCTCTGATCTTCTGACACTAGATGTGGTATTCCCTCTATCCATTGCACCTCCTACCTGTCTCTGCTTTAGTGTATGTACAACCTATTTTTATGATATGTGACACTGAAGGCATATTTGGCTCTGATATGACAAGAGGCAATTAAGCTTAATTGAATGTAAGTTTCTTGAGGGCAGGGTCTATTTGATTTGTGTCTGTGTATCCTCAGCACCTGGCATGGTTTTTGGCATATAGTAGAAATTAAAACATATTTATTGAAGTGAATTTAAACTCATAGTCTATAAAGAGAAAAGGTTACATTAACCTGAAAATAAAATTGCACATATACCATATATGCAAATAAAAATTCTGAACAAGGTCTATGTTTTGTGTGTTCACAACTGGTTTTATAAACTTAGTGATGGTACTTTGCAAAGGCTAGAATCAAGTGAGGTAATATATAAAAATGACTTCAAAACTTTAAAGCACTGTCATAAATCTCAATTATTATAGTACATAGACATTCATGCAGAGTAGATGTGCATGCATTCATATATCTCTCTAACCATTAGAGATTCAGTATCCAAAGTAGAGGATATTTCTTTTATCCCCTAGCAGTCTACTGCTGACTTCAAGGGATCCAAAGCATATCCATATTCATATGTCAAATGACATATGAATACTTATGAAAACAAAAATTTAGAGGCTTACAATCAAAAGGTTTGGAGACCACATCCTAGAGAATCTCTGTGCCCTTGTGCCTGCTATTTGTTATTTTCTTTCGTAGAAATGAAGGTGGGACAAAGATCTTAAAACAGGCTTGTCAAAGAAGAACTAAAGTACATTATGGAATGCATTATGGAATACAAAATGGACAATTTTGATTATATTAAGGTAAGAACTTTTTTGTATAAACCAATGCAGACAAGATTAAAGGGGAAGCAGTGTATGGCGGGGGAGAATTATATCCAAGCATTCTAAAAAAAGCCTCATTTTGAAACAGAGAGAGAATTGATTCAAATTTATATAAAAAAAGTCATTCTCCAATTGATTAAAGGTCAAAGGATATGAACAGACAATTTTCAGATGAAGGAATTAACATCATGTCTAATCATATGAAAACATGCTCTAAATCACTATTGATCAGAGAAATTTGAATTAAGACAACCCTGAGGTCCTACTAAACACCCCTCAGATTGACTAAGATGACAGGAAATGATAATGATGAATATTGGAGGAGATGGGAGAAAACTGGTAAACTAATAGATTGTTGGTAGAGTTGTAACTTGATCCAACCATTCTGGAGAATAATATGGGAAAATGTACAAAGGGCTATCAAACTGCACATACTCTGATCCAGCAATGTCTCTCCTGGGCTTGTATCCCAAAGACATCATAAAAAAAAAAAGAAAAGGATCTATGTTTGTTTGCAAAAAAGTTTCTAGCAGCTCTTTTTGTGGTGGCAAGAAACTGGAAACTCAGTGGATGCCAATCAGTTGGAAAATGAATAAATAAATTATAGTACATGAATGTTATGGAATATTATTTTTCTATAAGAAACAATCAGGGGGGCGGAGCCAAGATGGCGAGTGAAAAGGTGACCTTCTGCCTCTCCTCTGATCTTCTCTCAAATCAACAATAAAATAAGCCTCTGAACTGATCTTCAAGTCAACGAACTCAGAAATATTTGGGCATGGCTCTCTGGATAACTTCATATCAGGTTAGTCGGACTTGGACAGAGAGATAAATAGACGACCCCTGTGTAGGCCGGAAGTGAGGGTGGGACTCAGCTCAGCTCATCCTGGCAAAAAAAAAAAAAGAAATTCCAAACTCCAAACTCCAAATTCCAAACACCTGGAGTTTAACTGAGGCACTCGGGAAACCCTGCCTTGATTGGGGGCAGTTGTTCTGGCAGACTTGCCTTGTTTAAGGAGAATTCGGACTTAGTCCTAGCCCCCACCAGCCCAGCACCTTAAGTCAACTCGCCGAAGTGCCCCAGGCAAAGCTTTTTCAGCCGCCGTTTTTTTTTTCCCTACCTTAAAGAGGTATCCACGCTGTCTAAAAAAAAAAAAAAAAAAAAAAAAAT
>JAJPUD010023564.1:0-19821 GCA_023553655.1 Myrmecobius fasciatus
CAATTGGAGAATGGCTGAATAAATTATGGTTTATGAATGTTATGGAAAATTATTGTTCTGTAAGAAACGACCAACAAGATGATTTCAGAGAGGCCTGGAGAGACCTACGTGAACTGATGCTTAATGAAATGAACAGAACCAGGAGGTCATTATATATATAGCAACATGGCTATATGATGATCAATTCTGATGGCCATGTTTCTTTTCAACAATGCAGTGATTCAAACCATTTCCTATTGTTCAGCAATGAAGATAGTCATATACATCCAGACAAATGTCTGTGGGAACTGAGTGCTGACCACAACATAGCATTTCAACGCTTTCTGTGAATGTTTGCTTGCATTTTGTTTTCCTTCTTAGGTTGTTGTTGTTTTTTTTTTTTTTTCTTTTTTTAGATCCAATTTTTCTTGTGTAGCAAAATAACTATAGATGTATGTTTATATATATACATATATATTGGATTTATCATATATTCTAACATATTTAACATATATTAAACTACCTGCCATCTAGAGTAGGGGGTGGGAGGAAGGAGGGGAAAATTTTGGACCAAAAATTTTTGCAAAAGTCAATGTAGAAAAATTACTCATATGTTCTGTAAATAAAAAGCTTTAATAAACAAACACAAAAAGAAATACTTGTAGTAAAGAATTTTCCCCAGCTTTGTACTTCTTTTTCACCTTGTTTCTATTGGGTTTTTGTGCAAACCCTTTTAAAATTTAATTTAATCTATGTTGTCCATTTTTGGCCTTTATAATGCTCTCTAGTTTTTTTTTAGTCATGAATTCCTCTTTTCTCCAATAATCTGATAGGTAAATTATCCCTTGCTCCCTTACTTTGTTTATGGTATCATTATTTATACTCAATTCATGTATCCATTTTGACATTATTTTGGCATGGGTTGTGAGATGTAGGTTATCATGAAGTTTCTGATATTATTTTCCAGTTTTCCCAGCAATTTTTATCAAATAGTGAGTTATTTTTTTCCAGAAGCTGGAGTTTAGGGTTTATCAAATACTAGATGGCTATAGGTCTTGATTATTGTGTTGTGTGTATCTTTTCTAGTCCACTTATTCACCACTCCATTTCTCAGACAGTACCAAATGGTTTTCATTACTGCTGCTTTATAATACAGTTTTATCTTTGGTACTGCTAAGTCACTATTCTATATATCATATTATCTGCAAAGAGTGGTAGTTTTATTTCCTCACTGCCTATTCTAATTCTTTTAACTTCTTTTTCTTTTCTTATTGCTAAAACCAAAATTTCTAGTAAAATGTTGAATAATAGTGATGATAATGGGCATGCTTGTTTCACAACTGAACTGGGAATGCATCCAGCTTCTCTACATTACAAATAATGATTGCTGTTGCTATTAGATAAATATGGTTATTATTTTAAGGAAAATTCCCTTTATCCCTATTGTGTCTAGTGTTTTTAATAGGAGTGGCTGTATTTTGTCGAAAGCTTTTTCTTCATCTAATAATCTTATCATATGATTTCTCTTGGTTTTTTGATTGACATAGCTAATGATTGAAATCGTTTTCTTGATATAGAACCAGCCCTGTATTCCTGCTATAAATCCCAGTTGGTCATAGTGTATTATCTTGTTGATAAGTTACTGTAATCTCTTTGTAACATCATATTTTAAATGTTTGCATAAATATTCTTTAGGGAGATTGGTCTATAATTTTTTCTTTCTCTGTTTTAGCTCTTCCTGGTTTAGGAATCAGTGCCATATTTGTGACATGGAAGGAATTTGGCAGGGTTCCTTCTTTACCTATGTTTCCAAATAGTTTACATAAAATTGGAATTAATTCTTCTTTATATATTTGGCATAATTAATTGTGGTATAATTGTGAATTCAATGCCCTGGAGATTTTTTCTTAAAGAGTTTATTAATGACTTGTTCAAATTCTTTTTCTAAAATGGGACTATTTGTGTATTTTATTTCCTCTTCTGTTAACGTGGGCATTTCAATTAGATTGTCAGACTTGCTGCCATAGAGTTGCGCAAAATAGCTCCTACTCATTGCTTTAATTTTTTTTTCATTAGTGACAAGTTGACCCCTTTCAATTTTGATGGTAGTGATTTTTTTTTTTACCTTTTCCTGATTAAACTAATCAAAGGTTTATCTTTTTTTTTAAATTTTTGTTCATAAAACCAACTCTCAGTTGTTGTTTTTTTTAAATCAACTAAGAAAGGAGCAGCTAGTTTGGTGCAGAGGATAGAGCACCAGCCCTGAAGTCAGGAGAACTGGAGTTCAAATCTGGCCTCAGACACTTAACACTTCCTACCTGGGTGACCCTGGGTGAGTCACTCAACCCCAGTTGCCTAAAGAAAAAAAAAATCAATCAATCAACTAAGAGAGGTGTAGAACCAAATAGGATAAGAAATGAGAATGACACAAGAAAATCATGAAATTAAAAAGTAATCAGCTTGGTAAAATAGGCTAAAAATATATTGAAGAAAATAACACCTTAAACCACAAATTTTACCAAATTGGAAAAGATATACAAAATCCATTGAATAGATGTTAATCATAAAGAGAAAGAATTGGTCAAATGGAAAAAAGGAAGTATAAAAGCTCATTAAAGAAAATAATTATTTAAAATTAGGATTGAATAAGTAGAAGCTAATGACTTAATGGGACATCAAGAGAAAAATTAAGGCCAAAAGGATGAAAAAAATGAGAAAAAAATGTTAAAATATTGGAAAATTAGTAAATTTGGAAACAGATCTAGACATATGGAAAGTGATCAGAAGAGATGATTTAAAATATTAAATTATCTGAAAGCCATAATTAAAACAAAAAAGCCCAGACATCATCTTTTGAAAAATTATCAGGGAAAACCCTTGATGTCATAGAAACAGCAAGTTAAATGTAGTTGCCACAAAAAATAAATAAATAAATAAAAGGGAAAAAGAAAAGAAAAAAAATCTGGAAATACATGAAGTGATGCAAAGTGAAATGAACAGAAACAGGAGAGTAATGTTCATAGTAACAACAATATTGTTGATCAGCTGTGAATGATTTAGTTATTCTCAGCAATATAATACAAAATATGAATGGATTCTTGATAAGAGAATGCAATCAACACACAAACAAATGATAGAGTTTAAAAGCTTACTATTTTTTACTTTATTTTTATGGGTTTTTTTTGGAGGGGGTCATGTGTTTCTTTTTTTATGTCATGACTAATATAGAAATGTTTGCATGAATATGCATGTAAATCCTACATACAATTTGCAAGACAGGGGAGATAGGAAAGAATTTGGAACTCAAGATGAGAGAAAGAATGTAAAAATTATTTTTGCATTAAATTGTGAAAAATAAAATATTGCTAAAAATAAATAGGTAGGATGAGGATTCTGAAAAGATGGCAAAATAGGTCAGTAAAATGTAAAGTTCTTAGATTTCCCTCAGAAACACATTAAATTAGCACATCAGGGTGAACATAGACTGGTGAAAAATCAAGAAGACTTGGAGCAGAATAGGGTCCTTTTGATATAAACTAAGAAAGTTTGAAGAAAGAACCCAGGCCAGGGGTTAACATCTGTGAAGTGCAAACACTTCCAGACCATATCCTCCAAAACACCAAGTGGAGACCCCTGGGGCTACCTATGTTTGGTTGAATAAATTATAGTATATGAATGTCACGGAATATTATTGTTCTGTAAGAAACGACCAGCAGGATGACTTCAGAGAAGTTTGGAAAGACTTGCATGAACTGATGCTATATGAAATGAGTAGAACCAGGAGATCATTATACATGGCAATAAGAAGAGTATATGATGATCAATTCTGATGGACATAGCTCTCTTCAACAATGAGATGTTTCAAACCAGTTCCAACTGTTTAGCAATGAAGAAAGCCATATACACCCAGGGAGAGGCCTGTGGGACCCAAGTGCGGACCACAACATGGCATTTTCAAGTTTTTTCTTGATGCTTGCTTGCATTTTGTTTTCCTTCTCAGGTTTTATTATTTTTTTTTGTAAATCCGATTTTTCTTGCGCAGCAAGATAATTGCATATATATATATATGTATATATGTATACAGATATGTAAATGTACATACCTATATACATATATCCAATTTGTCATATATTTTAACATAATTAACATGTATTAGACTACCTGTCATCTAGGGGAGGGAGTGGGAAGGAGAGAAAATATTTGGAACAAAAGGCTTTGCAAGGATAAATGTTGAAAAATTACCCATGCATATGTTTTGCAAATAAAAAGATTTAATAAAAAAATAAAGGTTAAGCATAAAGTCAAAGAAGTGAAAAAAATAATACTCCAAATAAACATCAGCTGCACTCTCAAGAGATTTTACCTCCAATAGCAATTCTCATTAATCAAAGTTTCAGATCAATCTAGTTCAAGAATCACAGTAAGATTCATCCTAGCAAATTCACAGCTTATATTTCATACCTAAGCAAAAGGTTTTAAGTTCAACATTACACAAAATATTTTGCTTTTAAAATGCTCAATACATAGATAATTCTAAATTGCAGATTGTCCATAAAAGAAAGATGTTCAAAGAGACAAAGGCAAAAACTATTATTCTCAGAGTCCTTTTAAATAATGGGTGCAACTTTAAGATAACTCAATACAATCAATCAAAACTCATACAGAATATCCTAATTTCCCAGGTATTTCAAGAAAGCTATAAATCATATCTGTTATATTCCTTAAACAAGGAAACTATTATGCACATAAACATCAAATTATTTGCTAAAGATGGAGACCTTGATAGAAATAAATCACTTTCAGAAAATTTGTACTTTCAACAAACTTCTTACAGCAGCTATAGGCTTGAAAAATAAAAATAAAACATTGTTATTAAAACCATGTAAATGTAGGCTGTTCCTTAAAACAATAAAAGTGATTAATGTTTCAGTCAGCAAGAATAAGGGGGCAGTTAGATATCACCTGACAGATATTGCACTTAAGCCTTCCCCCACTCCACTTGGCAGCCCTCTCAACTCCACCATGCTTTTTGACCCCACTTTTCACAGCTAACTTTTTTAGGGTGTCAAATCTCCCAGGATCCAACCCACTAGCTGGACCTTATTGGGTGTCTCTTTTCCCTTGGGAAATGGCAAGTTCCATTAGGACCTTGCTCCTTTTTGTCCAGTTTCACTCTTCTCCCCTTTTCCAATGTGCAATGCTTTTCTCTGTCTCTCTGTTTCTGTCTCTGCCTCTGTCTCTGTCTCTGTCTCTCTCTTTTTGGATAAATTGTTTATCTTTCTTTACATGGAAATAAATGTATATCCGTTTAAGGTTGACATCAGTAATTGGGTAGCTCAAAAGAAAGATTTATATAAATGAGGTATGGAGGAAAATAAACACAGAGGCATTAGAAGGGGGAGGAGGGTTCATAGTTATGAAAACCTACTCATATTTGGAATCGGCTATACAGGCCATTGACTATAGGCATATTCACTATTAATATCAATTTCTATTTATCATTAAATGTGCCCAAAAGAATTATATACATATAAATATAATCCATACATGTATATATATACATATATATATATGTATATACACACACATACTGCTTTATCCAACTTCATCTTCTAAAGCATGATTTTAAGTTCTTAATCTAGCATGGAAAATAATGAGTTCTTGGATTTTTTTTTCCACAGGAGCCAATATGGTGGAATAAACTGTAAATTACTCTAACCATCCCATATTCATCTCCTGACAATCATAAAATAGCTTCCTAAGACTGTTCCTGGAGTAAAAGAACCCACACGAAGACAAGGTAAAACCGTATTTTAGCACAAGAAGCTTGAAGGATTGGCAAGAAGGTTCCCTCTCACCAAGGTAATCATTGGGGATGTGGCAGAGTCCAAGACAGGAAGCTCCCCTCTGAGCCAGTAGAACCCCCAACACAGCAAATCAGAAGGAGATCCTGACTCCCATAGAGGTAGAGCAGGCAAAATCCAACACCAAGACTCCCCATAGCTTGGCAAAACTGAGGGACCCTGTATACTCCAGCTCCTGAGTATAATAATCTCTAATTAATAAATGAACAAAAGATAGATAAGAACAGTTTTCAAATGAAGTAATCATATATATATATATACATATATATAATACGAAAAAAAATTCTAACACTATTGATTGGAGAAATGTGATTTAAGCAATGCTGAAGTACTACTACATAGCTATTACAATGACTAATAGAACAGAAAAGAAAAAGGACAAGTTTTTTGAGAGCATGTGGGGAAATGAGACATTAATGCACTGTTTCTGGAGAGCAATTTGGATTTATAGCCCAAAGGGCTATCAAACTATTAGTTATTATTGGAGAAGAGATAGTAAGAAATACTTACACCTCACTCTCATCAGAATTGGCTTATAAAGGTAAGCACATACAGATTTTCATAGAAATATTACTTAATAAATAGAAAAATCAGAGGAGAAGAGAATTAAAGTAAGGAAAGGACATAATAAAAAATGATTGGATAAGGGAAGACCATGGTTACAATCAAGTAGACTTTTGATGAGGTATAAGATAAAGAGAGATAAGAAAATAAGATGGAATGAAATACACAATAATCATAACTGAATATAAATGGAATGAGCTCACATACAAAATAAAAGCAGATAGCAGAATGTATTAGAAATCAGAATCCAAAAATGAAAAATTTATAAAAAAACACACTTGCAAAAGGAAACACATAGAGTTAAAATGAAGGGCTGGAGATGAATAGATTATGCTTCAAATGAAGTGAAAAAAAAGAAAAGGAGAGTAATAATCTCAAAAACATGAAAAATAAAACAAACCAAATTAAAAGTGATTATAAGGGAAATTAATTTTGCTAAAATCACTGTAGACAATGAAGTAATTAAAAAATCATCTCTTGGGTAATGCAAAAACAAGTTGTGGCATGATTGTGATGGAATACTGTTGTGGGGCAAGAAATTATGAAATTATTATTTTTTAAAAAGAAAAAGCAAACAAAAACAATATGACATGACATATGTGAACTGATGCAACACAAAGTCAGAAGAACTGAGAAATCATTGTGTATATTTATACCAATGTTGTGATGATGATTAGATATGAAAGATTGGGCTACTCTAATAATTCAGTTATATAAGACATTTCAAAAAGCTCATGATAAGAGAATCTATCTATTTCCAGAGAGAACTGATGGATTCTGATTGAAAGCTAAAGTATAATTTTCTTTATTTTTATCTTTTTAAATATACAGCTAATATAAAAATATTTGCCATCATTTCCCACTCCCATTCTTAACAGATGATTTTAAAAAGTTTGCCATATGAAGATTACAAACCTTCCTTACTCCACATTTTGCCCTCACAATTTCATCTTTAAGTTAGTTATGGAATAATTTCAATTACTTGTTTTATGAAATGACATCATTTTTCATTTTTCTAACATAATTTTCCACCCCATTAATGCAAGTTGATAATGTTCCAAGTTAGAATAAACCTTTGATGCCATGTTTCTCTGCCTGTTTAGAAGATAAAATACATGCTGGATCAGGCAATTTCATTGATCTTCCAGTTTCCTCATTTTGGAACATGCCTTATGTGGAAGAAGTTTTTTTTTTCTTTAAATGACAATAGTAGACACAATATGATACTTAATGTCATGAAGAATGAGAGGAAAGTAATTAATGTTAGACAAAATACATGGAAGAGGCAATTAATTTAAAATATATTACTTACCTTTCAACAATAAAATGCCATCATCTGCTTTTGGATACAAAAGGATAATCTTCTAGCATCATTTAAGACAAGAACAGGTTCCTTCTTAAAACATTAACAATTAAACTCTGTTTCAAGGCAAGTGTCCTATGAGATTCCCCTGAAGGTAGAACTGTTAAAAAGAGTAGCACAAGCACAAATTATAAGATGCCCATTTTCTTTTTTTTTTAAGAAGGTTTATGTTTAGTGCTCTCAAATTTGAAGTGTGGAAAGTATGATTGATAGTTTGTTGTTGTTGTTGTTTTTAAGATTCTTCTGCCCAATCTGAGAAACATCCAGAGACTTTTAATATATTGCAGACCATTCAATCACATGTATCTCTCAAGAAACCTTATTTCATGCCAGAAGTGGAAGATTGCACTCAAAAATTGGTCATACTGCTCTCCTCTGAAAGAGAGAGTTAATTGGATAGAATTATATCTTTCTGCCCCCTTAAATAAAAAAAAAAATAATTTTCTGGTTCTAACCAAAGTTGAGATTACTTTTTATTTTAATGGGAAAAGGAAGAGCCAATGTATGTGTGTGAGTGTGTGTGTGTGTGTGTGTGTGTGTGTACACAAAGATATATAGATATATATTTCTCTTTGCCACATAAATCCTGTTCCACAGTGAATGTCAGAGTAAATAGAAAAGAAACTTATTAATTCAGTCAATGGCAAAATAGAATATAGAGAAAGTATAAGAGAATAATTACTAGACAATACAGAATAAAGAAATATCCCATTTGGAGCAAGATTATACAGCTCAACCAAGAGAGGACGTCCAAGATATCAACAAAATAGAAGTTCCCTGAATTTTCTAGTATAACAAGCTGGAGGTAGGAACACAAAAGAGACTGCCAGTTCTCTTATGTTGGATTCTGTTCATTCTTTTTCATCAGTAACCAGAAATGGGTTTGGCATTTTCCATCTTTTCTTTCAAAGCTGGAAGCCAGAAGTGCCAGAAATGCCTGAAGTCTAAAGAGACTGGAAAACCCAAAGACACTAAAGAAACTAAAAGAGACTGGCACTTTCTTTCTTCTACTCTTGCCAAATTTACCTTGCCACTCACATAGATGCAATATTAATGAGCTTTCAGACTCATGTTAAAGTCATTGATAGTCTGCTACATGATTTTAATTTTGTTTTATAAAGCTTTATAAAATTTCATAGCTTGAAAAAATCAGTACAATTCAATCTGTAACAAAATAAGGAATATGCAGAACATAACTCTTTATATGTAATTTTTCTTTCTATCAAACTCCACTTGTTTTCCATAATTGTGGAAAAACAACAGCAACAACAAAAATCTGGTGAGATACAACTTTGTGTTTCTTTGATCAATTTTCTCTTGTTCATTCATTTTTCAGTTGTGACTGATTCTTCAAGATGCAGTTATTTTGGAAAAGATGTGGAGTGTTTTGTCATTTTCTTGTTCAGCTCATTTGTAGATGAGGAACTGAGGCAAACAAAGTTAAGTGACTTGACCAGATTCACACAGATAATACATGTCTAAAGCCAAATTTGAACTCAAATCCTGACTTCAGGCCCAGCATTCTATCCATTGTGCCTCCTAGATGCCCTTGTATTGCTCAATATTAATAATCAGAGGTTTTCCATCAATGTTAGCTTCCTTATTCAATCTTCCAAATACAATATTATTTTATTATATGCATGGGACATACCTTATTCAAGGATAGACATTAAAGTGAAACTTAGTTCTACCGAAATAGATTCTTTTTTTCTAATCAATAAGCTACAAGTACAGCACCAGCCCTGAAGTCAGGAGAACCTGAGGTCAAATCTGGCCTCAGACACTTCACATTCTCTAGCTGTGTGACCCTAGGCAAGTTACTTAACCCCAATTGCCTCAGCAAAAAAGAAAAAAAAAGCAATAAGGACAATGGTGCCATATTCTCTGTAGTTTTCAATTAGTGTTCTCTATAGAATGTAAAATCTGCATGTTCCTTTTCATATCATCATTGATGATGTACTATATGCACATCAAGACTGTTCTCATAAAATGATATAGGAACACAAAAACAATATAATACAACTTTTGTGTGCTTGGTATGGAGACCAATATTTTAATACCTTGCATAAAGCATAAAGCATATCTATTCAATCTCTAGAAAGACATTCTAAGCCCTCACATGGACTAGAATATATTTCTAGAGAAAGGAAAACTACTGTGTAGTTATAAAGAAAAATTTTAAGAGTCCTGGAGATAACTTTTTTTCTGGCCAATTCATTCTCTTTACTTATCACTATTGTTCTCAATTCCCTACTTTGCAATTCCATTTATATAAAGCTAGTCATTAACAATAGAATAGCACCATTAGTTATTAAACATAATTTACAAGCTATAAAACTAAAAGTAATTATTGTCAATATACCAAGCTACTCAATATATGCAAAAGCAATAATAATCAATATTTTACAGTTTACACATAAATCTGGATTATACTTTCTTGCCAAATCAGTCTCTATCTGAAGCTATCATAGAAACACATGGATGAAGAAAATTTATCTGTTCAAAATAGTTCATAATTCTGTACTATGAGCTTTGATTCTGCTTGTTTTCAATAGGAGATTGACCAAAAAGAAATCTGTTCTATGGTTGGTCTGATACACTCTTTAAGTCCAAAGCCAAACTAATCTTCTGTTTACCTAAGGTAGGGGGGGGGGGGGGGGGGGCCAGACAACAAACCTCCTCATTTGGATGCTGAGAATACAAACAAAAGCTTTCTAATGGAGAAAGCTTGAGTCTTTTTCCCCCCTGGCGATAATTAAGATAATGAATGCTATAAGATCTCTGGGTGTGGAAAGATATAGTAGCAGTGGTAACAGTGAATCTTGCTTCCATTTCCTTACCTCTTATAAGAATTAAATGAGGCTATGAGCAAATACCCCTGCTATTGATTTTTTCTCCTCCTCCTTTTCCTCTTCCCCTTCATTCTCCTTCTCCCCTAACTTTCTCCTCCTCCTCCTTCTTCTTTTTCTCCTCCTTTTTCTAATTATTCTTCTCCTCCTCCACTTCTTGTGGAACTGTGGAATTCTTAGAGCTCTGACAGATTTTGAATATGGCAATGTCATCTACTGCATCTTGGGCCATTGGCTTTTGTCCTGCCACTGAGATTCAATATCTTTGGAAGAGAGAGTGAGACTGACAACTTTGCACAGCTTTGCAGTTTTGAACAACTCTGCGTCAGTTAAATTCAATCACTCAGGAATCAAGATATCATCCTGTCATGTTGGTGCTTCTCTTTATGAACAAGGGACAAACAATGACACTGAAGATAGAACCAACTTGTGATATTCAAAAGGTCAAGATAAGTGATAAGAATGTATGTCAGACTTGCATGGACTGATGCTGAGTGAAATGAGCAGAACCAGGAAATTATTATACACGGCAACAACAATACTATATGATGATCAGTTCTGATGGACATGACTCTCTTCAACAATGAAATGTTTCAAACCAGTTCTAATTGTTCAGTGAAGAAAGCCATATATACCCAGAGAGAGGGATATGAAATGTGGACCACAACATAACATTTTCATGCTCTCTATTGATGTTTGCTTGTATTGTGCTTCCTTTCTCTGATTTTTTTTCTTGTAGATACGATTTTTCTTGCACAACAATGAGAAGTGTGGAAATATGTATACATATATTCGATTTTTCAAGTGTTTTAACATAATTAACATATAGTGGATATCCTGCCATCTAGGGGAGGGGTGGGGAGTAGGGGGGAAAATTTGTAACAGAAAGCTTTGTAAGGGTTAGTGTTGAAGAATTACCCATACATATGCTTTGCAAATAAAAAGTTTTAATAATAACAAAAAAAAAGAATGTATGACAGAGTTTGTGTGCAACAAAGCCTGATGAGGAGAAGATTCCAAGTAATCTGTGGCCTAACACAGCTGTGAATTAACATGAAGATTCTAGTTTCTATAAGTAAAGGAGCAATTTTTCTCATAGATCAGACAATTTCCAAATAAATTTGGTGGGAAAAATACTTTGTATAATTTAGCTAACTGATCTGGACTTCTCCTTTCTCATACTGAAGATATCTTACTCTCTTTTACTCTTATACTGATTAAACAGTGACAAGCTTTTTTAACTTACAATCACCTTTAAAAGGTAATTGAAGAAGTGTTATGTTATTGCACTGCTTAACCATTCCCCTCAGCCAGCAAATTGCAAGGCTCATTAAGATGACTCTCCCTTAATAATGCAGACAATTACAGTCTGTTCTTCATTTATCAGGACTCTGTGAAATCCAATCAGCTATCATCCAGCAGATGCAACAACACATCAGCTACAAAGCGTTTATTTCCCTTCTTCTGTTTCTCTCACCAACAGAGCAATATACATATCTGAGAGGATTCACCACACTCACAAATGTATCTGGCACTAAAAATATCTCAACCATCTTTCTATAAGAATTAGCTTTTTTTCTTGACAATTAAGAAGTAGTTGATGAAGTATTGTCCTCTGATTTCTCTCCAGCCTTCAGTTTCTTCACATACTTGATTCACCTCCTGAGTATTTACTATCATATTTATTACCAAATTCATGTCTCAAAACAGTATTTTCTACCAGTTGTTACTGTTCTCTTATGAGGGGGAAAAACTCTTTCAACCTCCCTTTGTTGCTATATATAAAGAAACAATCCTTATTTAATAACCCTTTTCTTCAATATTTATTTTGGATTTTACTCTATGAAAAAAAAACACTAAAAAGAGGCAGAGCTAAGATGGCAGAATAAATGTAGCAACTCTCCCAATTTTTCCATCAAACTTTTCCTTTAAATGATGACTCTAAACAAATTTTAGAGGTCAGAACATCCCCCAGAATGAACTAGAATATTTTCCAGCCAAAATGAATTTAGAAGGTCATTAGGAAAACTCTGTGACATCAGGATGGGGGTCCAGTGTGTAGTCCCAGTGTGGTGCAGCCCCAGACCTAGCTACAGCCCAAGTCCCAGACCCAGCTCTGGCCCTGGTCCCAACTCAACATCTGAATGATCAGCAGTGCTGAAGACTTCCATCATTCTAAGACCAGAGACAGCAAAGTGGATCTGGAAGATCAGCAGGAAAGGTTTGTGGAGCCAGGGTGGGAGCCTATCATGCGCAATTTGCACCATTGCAGTCCTGTACCTGGCTTTGGCCTGACCTCAACCTCATCCCACCCCACTCTTCCCTGGGCCCAGTCATGACTGAACTCCAGTGTCAGTGAGGTGAAACTTCTGAATCATAAGTAGTGCTAAAGGCTTCTGGACTTCTCAGTCCCAGTAATACTAGGGAAGACCTAGAAAGTCAGAAAAGAGGATCTGTGGTAATAGGGTGGGAGTATGGTGTGCAGTCCCACTGCAGGTTGTGGCAATGCAGCTCCAGCTCCAATTCCAGGACTCAAGTATCAGCAAAGCAGAATTCTTTTGATTATAGATCTTAAAGCTCCATTTGCACTGGGACACCTAACAGCTGCAGGGAAGAAAAGAATGCTTGTGGTCAGGTTTATGGAAGGATCTCTGAAAACATTTGCACAAAACCACTGAAGCTGGAGATAGTGCACCCTTCACCCTGGAAACCAAGTCCTACTTTAACAAAAAACCAAGTAATAGGTTAAGAAAATGAGTAGACAACATAAAACATTTCTGAACATTAAAAGTTATTATGGTAACAAGGAAGATCAAAAGACACATTCGGAAGATGATAACATAGTCAAAACTTCTACATGCAATGGCTCCAAGAAATGGAAGCAGGCCATGATATGAACTGAATATTAAAGGGTATCTTTTTTTTTAATATTGAAATTAAGGGGTGAGAGAAGAATGTACTGGGAGAAAGGGAAAGGGAGAAATACAATGGTGCAAATTATCTTCCATGAAAAAAAGGCTGAAAAACTTTTTATAGTGGAGGGAATTGGCTCAAATAAGAAATAATATACATACTCAATAGGGGTACAGAATTCTACCTTTCCCTGCAAGAAAACAGGAGGTCAATGAGATATTGAAAGGGGGAGGGGGACAAAAGAGAAGGCATATTGGAGCAGGGAGTGCTCAGTAGCAAAACACTTTTGAGGAGCTACAGAATAAAAGTAGAGAAATGGTAAATAGGGGAAAATACCATTAGCAATAATAATTTTAAAAAATTGAAACAAGTTTCTCTGATTAGGACTCAATGCTCAAACACAGTGGTAACTGAGACAATTTTATAAATAAAAAAATAAGAGCCATATCCCAATTGATGAAAGTGCCCAAAAGGCTGCCTATTCATGCATTTCTTTTGACTTAACAACACTACTATGAAGTATGAATAACAAAAGACATTCCCCCCAAAATAGAAAAGGATAAAAAAGGAAAATGACCTAAATGTACAAAAATATTCATAGCAGTTCTCTTCTAAGAACAAAGAAAAATTAGAAATTGAAGGGAATCCCTTCATTTGGGGGGGTGGCTCAATAAACTGTAGTTTGTATTTGTGATAGAATATTATTGCTCTCTGGGAAATGATAAGCAGGATCACTCAGGCAAAAAAACAAAAACAAAAACAAAAACAAAAACCTGGAAAGTCTTTTATGAACAACATGAAAAATCCTGTTTACCAAGTAATAGCAATGTTCTGGAATGACCAACTGTAAGTGACTGTATTCTCGGTAGTACAATCACCCACAACTACTCTCAAAGACTTATACTGAAAAATCTGATCTATAACTGCTTGTGCCTGAATACAAATTGAAGCATTCTCTATTTCTCTCTTTATTTTTAACATAATTTTTCTTGAGGACTTTATTTTCATTAGGGTGGTTGATCTATGTTTTTCTTTCACAATTCAAGTTTTATGGAAACATTTTGCATGACTTCACATATGGTTTCTAGTAGAGGGTGTGGGGGTAAAAAAGAGAACTTAGAAGTCAAAAATCTTGAAAACAACTATTTAAAATTGTTTTGAATGTACCTGGGAAAATATTAAATAAATATATAATTTTGAAAGACATAAAGTTGGATAATCATTTATATAAAAAAACAAATGTAAAACATGCTACTTTTCATAGTCATATAATGTTGAAGATCAATTTCAGAATTAATAAATGGCTTAAGTTGCAGAATTTTTAGTGCTTTTGTTATTTTGCCAGCAAATGTTTTATTTATCTTTCCCAGATTTATATTTTAAATCTATAAGTATAAAGTTATCCAAGTCATTGATAAAATATTTGATTAATATAAATCATTCATATAAAGAATGATTATAATACTAATTGAAGTTTTATATGTAATTTGGCATCCCAGAAAAAAAAAAGCATTTGATAAAATACAATACCCATTCCTATTAAAAACATGAGAAAGTCTAGGAATAAGTGGATTTTCCTTAAAATGATCAGTAGCATCTATTTAAAACCATCAGCAAGCATCATATGCAATGAGGATAAACTAGAACCATTCCAAATAAGATTGGGATGAAACAAGATGTCCACTATCAACATTACAATTCAAAATTGTATTTGAAATGTTCGCTTTGGCAATAAGAGAAGAAAAAGAGATTAAAGTATTTAGAGTAGGAAGTAAGGAATCCAAATTATTGCTCTGCAGATGATATAATGGTATAGTTAAAGAACCCTAGAAAATATATTTAAAAACTGATGGAAAAAGTTAGCTACTTTAGCAAAGCTGCAGCATATAAAATATATCCACAACTGACCTCCAGGTAACTTCTTATTAGGGAGGACTGATGACTATCTGGCATCTGACCAGCAATCACACAGCCAACAGTGAGAATGGGATTGTATTATTTTGCTGATTTTGATTTTCTCAATGGCACTTTGCATTTAAGGCCTCAGAACCTTGATTATATTTGTCATAAACATGACAGATTACTTATATCTGCAACGTTACACACCTCTTTCTTCATCCTGCTCAAACCATTAAAATAAAATATTTATTTAGAAAACCCTCTCAAAAAATAAATCTACAAATATGATCATCATTTTTACATATTATAAAGTCCAGCCGCAAGAGATACAAAGAAAAATTCCAATTTAAATAACATTTAATAATATTAAATATTTGGGAGTCTACCTGCCAAGGTAAAATCAGGAACTATGTGGATACAACTACAAAACACTTTTCACACAAATAAAGTCAGATTTAAGCATTAGAAAAATATCAAATGCTCATGGGTGGTCAGAGCTAATATAATATAAATGGCAATACTACCTATATTAATCTACTTATTTAGTCCCATTCACATCAATCTCCCAAGAAATTTTTTTACAGATCTAGAAAAAATAACAACAAATTTCATTGCGAAGAGCAAAAGGTCAAGAATTTCAAGGAAATTAATGAAAAAAAAATGCAAATGAAGGTGGCTTCACTAGGCCAGTCCTAAAACTATATTATAAAACAGCACTCTTCAAAACCATTTGATACTAGCTAAGAAATAGAGTAATAGATCAGTGGAAATGTGAAGTTCAGAGGACAAAACAGTCAATAGTAATCTGTTTTTTGATAAACATAAAGATTACAGCTTTTGGGATAAGAACTCACTATAGACAAAAACTACTGGGAAAACTGGAAATTAGTATGGCAGAAACTAGGCATTAACCCATACCTAACACGGTATACCAAGATAAGGTCGAAATGGGTTCATGATTTAGACATAAAGAGTGATATTATAAGCAAATCAGAAGAACATGTGATAGTTTATTTCTCAGATCTCTAGAGAAGAAAGGAATTTGTGACCAAAAAAGATATAGAGATCATTATTGAACATATCTATATCTATATCAATCTATCTACCTAGATAGATAGATATAGATAAATAGATAATGCTGATTATTTTATTTAAAAACTTTTTGTACAAACATAACATGCAGAAAATACTAAAAGGAAAGCAATAAATTGGGAAAATTTTTGCATTCAAGGGCATTTCTAAAACATAGGCAATGGACTCAAATTTATGAGAATTCCAGCCATTCTCCAATTGATAAATAGTCAAAGGTTATGAACAGACAATTTTCAGAAGAACAAATTGAAACCATTTCTAGTCATACGAAAAAGAGTCTAAATCATTACTGATCTAGAGAAATGTTAATTAATACAATTCTGAGATACCACTACACACCTCTCAGATTGGCTAAAATAACAGGAAAAAATAATGAAAAATGTTGGAGGGGATGTGGGAAAACTGGGACATGAATGCATCATTGGTGGAATTGTGAATGAATTCAATTTTGGAGAGCAATTTGGAACTATGCCCAGAGGGTTTTTAAACTATGCATATGCTTTGATCTAGCAGTGTTTTTACTGGGCTTATATCCCAAAGAGATCTTAAAGAAGGGAAAGGGACCCACATGTGCAAAAATGTTTTTGTTAGCCCTTTTTGTAGTGATAAGAAACTGGAAATTGAATGGATGCTCATCAGTTGAAGAATGACTTAATAAGTTATGATATATGAATGCCATGGAATATTGTTATTTTATAAGAAGTGATCAGAAGGATGATTTCAGAGAAGCCTGGAGAGACTTACATGACCTGATGGTAAGTGATGTGAGCAGAACCAAGAGATCACTGTACATTGAAGCAACAAGATTATATGATGATCAATTCCAATGGGCACGGCTCTTTTCAACAATGAGACAATTAAGGCCCGTTCCAATGATATTGTGATGATGGGAGCCATCTACACCCAGAGAGATGACTATGGGAACTGAGGGTGGATTGCAACATGGCATTTCACTCTTTTTATTTGAGTTTGCTTGTATTTTATTTTCTTTCTCATTTTTATCTGATTTTTCTTGTGCATTAAGATAATTGTATATATATGTATATATGTGTATATACATATATATACATATATAATTGGCATCAATTCATTACTTTTTCTTTGATTCTAGAAAATCTACTAGATTGAAATACTTCTAACTATTCTATGTCCCATCGTTCCATCTTTTTCTTTTTTTAATTTGATATTTTCCCTAGTTACATTTTACATTTGTTTCTACAATTTTTGAGTTCTACATTCTCTCCTTTTTCTCCACCCACAGTTAAGAAACCATTTGTGAAGTAATGCAAAACTTTTCCACAAAATCAAGTTTTTTTAAAGATTTCATACCCTATTGAAAATAAAAACCATGAAGAAAAAATTAAGTGAGAGAGAGAAAAGGAAGGAAATGAAGGATAGAATGAGAAAGAGAAAATGCATGCTTTAGTCTGTCTTCAGACACAATCAGTTCCTTCTCTGGGTAAGGAGAAAATTTTTTCATCATAAATCCTTCAGATTAGTCATGGAGGATTATACTACTGAGAATAGCTGTCATTCATAGTAGTCACCCCAGAATATTGCAGGACACTTCACATTGCTTGAGTTCATGGAGTACTTTCCAGTTTTTTTTTTTTTTTTTACTGGAGAACATCCTGCTCACAGGATAACAATATTCCATCATAAACAAACACCATGGTTTTTTTGAGCCATTTCCAAATTGAAGGGCATCTCTTCTATTTCCAATTCTTCTGCCCTGATAAGGGAACTATTGTGAATATTTTTGTACATAAATATTATTTTTATTCTTTTCAAAACTCTTGGTATTCATGCCAAGTACTTGTGTTGTTAGCTCAAAGGACATGCATGAATGTAGACTCCTTTGGGCACAGATCATATCTTTTGATCATTCATCAAATGAAGCATGGCCCTTAGTTTTTTTATGAATTTGACAAATTTCCTTCTATGATTGGGAAATTAAGCCCTCTCAGAGAAACTTGCTTTGAAACTCTTCCTAAAACTAGTATTGCTAACTGTATTTCACCCTATTTATTCTCTCCTTTCACCTTGTTCCACACCCAACATATTTTGGTACTTAACACTCCTTCATCCAATATGCCTTCTCAAATCATCTTACCCTACTCCCATATCCCATTCTCCTCCCACTTTCCTGCAGTGCAGGATGGACTTCCCTATTCCCATAGAATACATGTTACCTCTTCTTTGAGCCAGTTCTGATGAGAGTAAGGTTCACTTTCTCATCTTCTCTTCCCTCTCTTCCTCTTCACTGTAAAAGGTTTTCCTTGTTTCTTTTTTAATGACAGATAATTTGCACCATTCTACTTCTCCCTCTCCCTTTCACCCAGTACATTCCTCTCTCATTCCATAATTTCAACATTTTTTTACAAAGATATTATCCTTTCATATTCAACTCACTCCTATGTCCTCTCTTTATACTCCTTCTACAGTCACAATAAAGAGAAGGTTGTATTGAGTTACAACTATCATTGTTCTTTAAATGTCTGGTAGAATTTACATGTAAACCCATCTGCTTCTGGAGATTTTTTCTTAGGGAGTTCATTAATAGCTTGTTCTATTTCTTTTTCTAAATTGGGACTATTTAAATGATATATATCATCTCTGTTAATCTAGGAAATCTATATTTTTGTAAGTAGTCCTCCATTTCACTTACATTATAGAATTCATTTACATATACTTTTGTAAAATAACTTCTAATTATTGCTCTACCTTCCTCTTCATTTGTGGGAAGTACTCACTTTTCATTTCTTTTTCTAATCAAGTTAGCTAAAGATATAGCTATTTTCTGTGTGGGGGAGGGGTTTCCTCTTAGTTTTGTTAATTAATAATTTCTTACTTTCAATTTTATTAATCCCCCCTTATAGAATTTCAAATTTTGTATTTGATTGGAGATTTTTATTTGTTCTTTTTCTAGATTTTTTAATTGCAAGCTGAATCCATTTTTCTTTTATCTCTATTTTATACAACTAAGCATTTAGAGATATAAAATTTTCCCTAATAATAGCTTTGTCTGTACCCCATATATTTTTCTATGTTGACACATATTGTCATTCTCTTCAATGAAATTATCAGTTGTGTAGATGATTTTTTGTTTCACACATATTGATTTTTTAGGATTAGATTATTTGGTTTCCAAATTATTTTTGATCTATTTTCCCCAGACCTTTTATTGCATGATATTTTTTATTACATCACAATGTGAAAAGAATGCACTTAATATTTCTGCTTTTCTGCATTTGATTTTTTTTTTTTTTTTTTTTTGCTGGAGAAATTGGGGGTAAAG
>JAJPUD010023565.1:0-17600 GCA_023553655.1 Myrmecobius fasciatus
ATCTTGCATGAAGCAATCTATTGATATTGAACAGTATTTTACATTTCACCTTGGCTCTGCACTGTCTAAACAATTCTCTTCAGGTCCTGCCTGAAGTAAGCCATGACAGGGTTATCCTCTTGCTGGAACTTATCTTCCCTTATGGAAAAACTCTGTCTACCAGAGAGCTCTGAAAGAAGAAGCCAGGAAATTTTAACCTTTCAAATTCATGAAGCTGTATTCATGAGAGAAGACAGATGCAGAGTCTGCATCCAAGAACAGGTCAGAAGTGTTTGGGATTTAAAGTTACTCTAAGTCAGTCCTGGTTCTTTCTTTATCTTCTATATTCTGATATTCGAACATCCTCAGTTTTCCTCATCTGAAAAATGGAGATAATATAATTTATTTCATGGGGCTTTCCTGGGGGTCAAGTAAGAAAATGTAACATAAAATGATTTGCAAAAATAAAATGTGCATTAAAGCACAGCTATCATCAATATCATGACATAATAAATCATAATAAAAACAATAGTAGACCATTCCAGGTCTAATATTCTTTATTCTAATATTCCTCCCTTATCTGATATTCTCTATTCTGAGGGTCATTCCAATTTTGATTTTCTAGGTTCCAAGTTCTCTACCAGCTTTGATATTCTCTGTTCTAAGGCCCCTTTCAGGTCTGACATTCTATTATCTCAATAGGAACTTCAGTTTTGGAGAGAGAGAGAAAGAAGGAGAGAGAGAGAGACAGAGAGACAGAGAGAGAGAGACAGAGACACAGAAAGAGAGACAGAGAGAGAGACAGACAGACAGACAGACAGACAGAGACAGAGACAGAATCAGAGACAGAGAGAATCACTTGATGGTCAAGTCTAATTAGAGCTACTGTCCTAAGCTATTGTCCTATCACTAGCCACCTACCCTTTTCTAAAGGTCCAAGAACATTCCTTTTTTTAAAACCAACTTCCTAGATATATTTTCCAGAAACATATATCTTCCTTCTCTCTCTTATCTCTCTACAACCCAGTCAGTGCAAATGGGATGTGGGGGACCCTGATATGTACAACAGAGGTGAAAATCAAATTCAGGAAACACCATAAGACCATCATAGACTTAAAGGTATAAGAGATCTTAGAGTCCGTAGAGTCCAACCATTTTATTTTGAAGATGGGGAAATTAAGGCACAGCAGAGTTAAATACATAGAGCTGGCAAAACTAGTAAGTACCTGAAGCAAGATTTGAACTTAGATCTTCATGAGACTCTATGCTGACTTATCAGAATGGGGGAATCTCTTGCTGTCAAGTTTATGAGTGCTGCAGCAGCAAATTTAGGCCAGTACTAGAGCTTGCTCTCCCTCATACACACACTGTCTCTTTGTTGCAGCAGAACTTGGATAGTGCATGGATGTGGGTGAACTATCCATTGCACTCTCTTGCCCTTCATCAGGGCTAATCATGGGGAAAGTCAGTATGGTCTAGGGGCAAGCTCAGGTTCTAGACAAAGAGTAGCTGTCACATCTAGAATTCCCAGTGACTTTGCTCAGAAAACCCTTTCTTAAAAAGAAAAGCTTGAAAGAAAAAGACAGATTCATTAGTGGTTAATGCTGTCAATTTGCAAACAAATGATTTCTATGCTTGCTGAGGACCTTAAAGCAGACTGATCTCTTTCACAAGTTAAACACACACACACACACACACACACACACACACACACACACACACACAGAGCCTCCCTCTAATTCATATTAGTGAATAGTTTTGTAAATCTAAGCAGTTCAGAGGGTGTGAAGGGAAAATGCCAGCTCAATTTAGATTCAAATTACATATAAAACCATGAAATGAACAGAGGATGTGAGAAGGAACTTAAAACTTAGAATATAAGAACTCAGAATGTCAGAACTGGAAGGGAGCTTAGAACAGAGAATGTTAGAGCTGGGAGGAGGCTTAGAACACAGAATGTCTTAGCTGGGATGGCTCTAGGGAGACAGAATGTCAGAGCTGGGAAGGACTTGACAAGTCACATAATCCAAGCTTTTCATTTTACAAAGACAAAGTAACTTACTCCAGATGAGCAGCCCATTGTATGGTATGATTTGAGTGATCCCAGAAAAAGTCCACCTCCATTCCCCTTAATTCCTGACAACACTATTAGAGAGACATAGCTATGGGTTAATTTCTTTCCCCACCTCAGGTTATTCCTCTGATACGTAAATGCCCCTGAGTGGGAGAACATGTATAATAATAGCAATTTTCATTTCTATAATATCCTATGATTTTGCAAAACCTTTTCAACATAATAACAGTGAAGTACATACTACAAAAGACATAATTCTCATTTTACAGATAGAATCACCGAGGCTCAGTGAGATACAAAAATATCTATCATCTATCAATCTGCTAATTTTTTCTATCTACCTACTCATCCATCCATCCTCCATCTATCTATCCATCTATCCATCCATCCATCCTCCATCTATCTATCTATCTATCTATCTATCTATCTATCTATCTATCTATCTATCTTTCTGTCTATTTATTCATCTATTCATCTATCTACCTACTCATCCATCCATCCTCCATCTATCTATCTATCTATCTATCTATCTATCTATCTATCTATCTTTCTGTCTGTCTATTTATTCATCTATTCATCTATCTACCTACTCATCCATCCATCCTCTATCTATCTGTCTGTCTATGTATCTATCTATCTAATTCAAGACTAATGAATGTCCAATCCTGGATCCCAAGTTTTCTGAGACTATGACTGGGGCGCCTAAAACCCATTAAACCATACAGCTTCTCTCAGGTGCTAGAACACACTTTTCTTTTTTCTATCAGGAAGGATGGGTAGCCTTGCCACTGACTATCTTCCTGGGCCTCAGCTTCCTCATCTTTAAAGTCAGATAGCTGACTTTCAGTCTTATGAGCCCAGATACCCAGAAGGCCTTGGACACTTGAGGAGAGGTAGAAACACACTGCTCCTACCTTAATTCAGGTGTTCATCACTTTTCCACTGGAGTATTCCATAGTTTCCCAACTGGCCTCTCTGTCTCTAATCTCCCATCCTTTCCAATCCATCCTGTCCACAACTGCTCAAATCATTTCCCTAAAGCTCACATCTGACAAATCACTTACTTGCCCATTTAGAAAAACTGAAAGAAAACAGTCTCCTCATTTGCAGGACATTTGATGCTCTTCCTACTCCGATTCCAACTTCCTTGCTACACTTATTTTCACCATATTCTTCCTTATACAATCTCCATTCCAGCCGATCTACATTCCATTCTACTTCTCACACGAGGGATTCCATCTCCCGCCACTCTGCCTTTGAACAGGATGTCCCACATTCCAAGGATGCCCATTATTCTTACTTCTTTCTGCCTCTTAAAACCATTAGCTTCTTTTTTCAAGGCTTAATTTAAGTGCCACCTTCTCTGGGAAGACTTTTCTAGGTTTCTTGCTTGTTTTTTTTCCTCTCTTCTCAATTTATAATAATTTCTCTTATTTGTACAAGTATTGTATCTGACTGGTAGCTCCCCTTGAGGGTGGGTACTATATTTCATTTTGTTTTGTATCCCTAATACCTGATAGGATACCTTGAACATTTATTAAATGCTTGTTGAATAGAATTCAGTTCCAGGGGATACAGTGGAATATCAGTCTTCCCAGCTACTACCATAATCTTATTGACGGTGATGGGATTTCGAGGAGAGCAAGGAAGATAGCCAACCCTTACACATCCCTGAACTTGGGAAGCAACTGTCAAGTGGTCCCTCGGAAGGCCAAGATATTCATACAAGGCAACCCCTGGAAGGGTCAACAGCTTGTGAGATGAACTGCCAAGACCTAAGGGGGATTGAATGGGGAATATAGTCTGGGAGTAACTGGAAGAGAGGAAGGGAGGGAGGATTGGGAACCCCCTGGGAAAGCCCAGTGAGGGGAAATCTCTTTAAGCCTTATCTTATAAAGAGAATGGGAGTGGTGGTGGATGGACAGTCATGATAGTCTGTGCAAGGAACAAAAGAATGGTGAGCCTCATGGGAACCACACTGAGATTCATAAGCCGGAGAAGCCCTTTGGCCCTAGCCTTGAACATGAAGGAATCATTCCTAGAAACAAGGTGGTATGGGGGAGAGCCAGTGCTAAATCTGGGCTCAGAATCCCAGCTATGGTGAGACTGTTGGTGTGTTTTACCAGTGGGCACTATGACTGTCATGCAGCATACTTCTCACAGGGACTTGTGGGAGAGAAGTGACCCAAAAGGACTGGAAACTGGAAACTGGGTCATTCAGGAGATGATAGTAAGGGCCAATGAAGAGAATTCTGAAGCTGCTAATGAAATATTTGACAAATCTTATGCATCCCTGGGGGCTAGCTTATCTTACTAGCTCCATGACACTTTCTCTGACTACCCCTGGCTCCCTCCCCACTTCAGGCCACACCAATATTCCCCTTCTCTGATATTTTGTCAAGCTTTGTATCAGAGAACCATAGAATAACAAAACTATCACAGATTCTGGAGTATAAGTGTTATGGTTGGAAGATAGAATATCAAGGCAAGAACATGGAATATCAGAGCTAGAAGGAGCTTAGAACATAAAATGACAGACCTGGGAAGGTCCTTAGAACACAGAATGTCAGAGCAGGGAGGTTCTTTAGAACACAGGAGTTCAGAGCTTTAGAACACAAATGTCAGAGTTTGGAAGACCCTTGGAACACAGAATGTCAGAGCTGGGAGGACCATTAGAACACACAATGTCAGAGCTAAAAGGAATCTTGGAACACAGAATGTCAGAACTGAGAAGACCATTAGAACAGAATATCAGAGCTGGGAGGATTATTAGAATGTAACATATCAAAGCTCGAAGGGAACTTAGAATACTGTCAGAACAGGAAAGGACCTTGGAACTTAGAATGTCAGAGCTGGAAGGAACTTTAAAGACCATCTTATATCCAGAACCCTCATTTGATAGATGATGTTACTGAAACTCACAGGAGGGAAGGGACTCTGAGTTTGGACAGTCTAACATTTGCCTTCTCTATTGTCACATTATCCAAGTTATCTGTCTTACCTTCTCAGGTAGATTAGCTCTTTCTTGAAGACAGGGACCGTCATCATTTTGTCTTCCCACAGTCCTTGGTGAAGATGTTTTCTTTCTACTCCTCGGTAGACTGTTAGTTCTTTGAGGCAGGATCTGTGTCCTGTTTATTTTTATCTGTGAGACATTTTAAAAATGCTTGTTGACTGATTGGCTGATTGATTAATGAGCTCTCCAGCCTACTGAAGTGTATCTTTAGAACAACTTTATGGACTAAGCGGTATAAGTATCCCTCTTCTTGCCATTTTATAGATTTTGAAGGTAGCGTGCTTCCTGAAGGTAGATTACAGGGGATCCCTCTTATTTGCAGTGTTTTCTCTTCCAGACTGTAGCCTGTAGCAACTTCCCAGGGATTTTCCTCCCTACCACACAGAAGACATTTTGCAACATTTGCTCACTCCGGAGCTTGGCTGGATCTTGGTGCAATTCTGTAAATACATATGTATTTGGCACTGATTCCCCATTAGGGCAATGTAATTGCTATGCAGAACATGGAGCAAACATAGGCTTAATGAGGCCTTGACACAGCTCTGATGTTGCTGGGGGAGGGAGCAGAAAGACACGGCTTTGGCCTCCAGCATCCCTGAATGGGGAGAATAAGGGGACAGACTGTTAGAACTGGAAGAGACAGAACATGGGATGTCAGAGCTGGGCGGGCTCTTAGAATACAGGTTGTGAGAGCAGGGAGGATCTTTAAAATACAGAATGTCAGAACTAGAAAGGATCTTAGAATAAATGATCAGAACTAGGAGGATACTTAGAACACAGAATGTCAGAGCTAGAAAGTTCCTTGGAACAAAGAATATAAGAGTTGGGAGGGACCTTAGAACACAGAATATCAGGGCTGGGAGGGACCTTAGAACACAGAATATCAGGGCTGGGAGGGAACTTAGAACACAGGATGTCAGATCTGGAAGGGTCCTTAGAACACAGGATGTCAGATCTGGGAAGGACCTTAGAACATGGGATGTCATTGCTGGGAGGACCCTTAGAACATAGGATGTGAGAGATAGGAGGGATCTTAGAACATAGAATGTCAGAGCTGGGAGGGAATTTAGAACACAAAATGTCAGAGCTGGGAGGGAATTTAGAACACAGAATATCAGGGCTGGAAGGAACCTTAGAACACAAAATGTCAGGGCTGGGAGGGAACTTAGAACACAGGATGTCAGATCCGGGGGGGCCCTTAGAACACAGGATGTGAGAGATAGGATAGGTCTTAGAACATAGAATGTCAGGGCTTTGGAGGGAACTTAGAACACAAAATATCAGGGCTGGGAGGGACCTTAAAACACATAATATCAGGGCTGGGAAGAAACTTAGAACATAGAATGCCAGGGCTGGGAAGGACCTTAGAACACAGGATGTCATATCTATGAGGGCCCTTAGAACACAAAATGTCAGAACTGGGAGGGACCTTAGAACACAGGATGTCAGGGCTGGAAGGGACCTTAGAACACAGAAAGAATATTAGAATGTAAACTGCCAAAGGTAAAAGGGATCTTAGAGATCACAAAGGGACATGTTATTGGTCACAAAGTAAAGCTAAAGCAAAAATTCATGCAGTCTCAGAGCAAAATGATCCTTCTCTCTGCAGCTTAAAGGAAACAATTCTACTGGAGCTGTAAAGTCATCCTCCTGCACATCAATAGAGTGTGGTCCACTTGGAACACTCATTAGCTCAAAGAAATGGCAAAGACTGAAGACAGGAATAAGTTTAAGAACTGAGATGAATCCATTGATTCCAGAAGCATCTCTTTGCTTCCCAAGATCCCAAGATCCATTTGCTTTGCCACTGTTGTAGTGAAATGAACCCAAGGCAGCTCCATCATTGACCAGGTAGTGAATATTAGGAAAAATCTTTAACCCCTGGGCATCCAATCTAAGGAGCATCAAGAAGCAGGTGCTAGGTATGAGACAAAAACTTGACAAACACATTTCCAGGGTGGATGAAAGTCAAGAAAAACCCATATTCTCTCCTCCTGTCCTCCCAGCAGCTTCTGGGAACATGGCTAAAGTATTATCTTTGCCATGTAACAGATGAGGAACGGAGGCTGCAAGAGAGGCAATAGATTGTTCAGAGGCTCAGGCTGATGAGTAGTAGGTTGTGCTGTTGGTAGCTTATGAGTAACTTGGGTTCTCTGCTGCCCCTTTGAGGGGAGAGAAGCTGAGCAAGAAGAGGGTTTGATAGGAAAAGGAGGTATTGGGGCAGAGGATAATCATTCAATTTAATAAGCAATTACTAAGTGCCAATTGTGTGCAACTAGGTTTAGGAGATAAAAGAGGAAATAAGACTGAGTCCTGCCCTCCTGAAGTTTGCAATCTTATTAGGATGAAAAGATTCCCACCTTCGAGGCAGATTGGGAAAGGTGCCTGGGAGAGGAAATGTTAGAAGAAATTTTAGGAGGAAGAGATTAGGGAGATTGTTTATCAGGGAAGTCTACCTAGAGGAGGTGGCCTTGAACAGAGGGAAGGATTTTAGTTGATTTGTTGAAGGGGATCAGGGTGGGGCTGGAGAGAAGATACTCCTTCCAGGTCCAGGGCCCAGTAGGAGCAATTCCAGGGAGCGCTTGATGTGGGACAGGCCAGTTGTTTCCTGTGTAGAGACAAAGATGGAAACAGATCCTGCCTATGTTCTACAGTGGTCAGGTGCCAGTCTCCCCAGGTCCCTGAGAACCCATGGGGGAGCTCTGGGGCAGGTTCTGGCTACATAGGAGACTCATCTCTGAAAGCTCTAATTGGCTGAGGAATCACACGGGACTCTAGAACTCCTTGAAAGAAGAAGACCTTTCTGGCTGGTGCTCAGGTAATGGACATTCATTGGCTTAGGACAGGGAGCACCTCCCTCAAGGCTCAGTTTCCTCATCCAGAAACAAAGAATAATAATGGTCTTAGTAAATGGTCTTAAAAAGCCCCTAACATTTTGGCATTCTGTGTGCTCAGGTCCCTTGAAGCGCTGTCATTCTAAGTTCCAAGGTGCTTCCCAGGGCTTGACTCCTCTAGGTTTCTTCTAGTTACAACATTGTGAGTTCTAAAGGCCCTCCCAGCTCTGACATCCTGGGTTCTAAGGGCCCTCCCAGCTCTGACATTCTGGGTTCTAAGGGCCCTCCCTGCTCTGACCTCCTGGGTTCTAAGGGCCCTCCCAGCTCTGACATCCTGGGTTCTAAGGACCTTTTCAATACTGACACTTTGTGTTCCAAGGTTCCTTCTGACAACCTGGACTTTTAAGGTGCCTTAGAACACAGAAGGTCTGAAAGCTGAAAGGATTTTGAATGCCAGAGCGCGGTTCCCATTCTATGATCCCGGGGCTTCCACGGATGGCAGGGGCCTCCAGCACCCCCTCATCCTCAGGCTTCATCCCCTGCCCTCCTCCTGGCAGCGTCCATGCCCGGTCCTCCCCCTGGTAGGGGACAAATGCCAGGGTAGCTCCTGCTGCCAGACTGCAGGCGACACTTGATCTCCCCCTCACTTGCCTAGCCCAGCCCAGGCTCCTCCTGCTCTCAGGTGCCCTGAGTGACAGGTAGAGATTAGTGAGGCTTAAGGAAAGCTGGAGGTGAGGCAGGGAGGAGCGGGTGCTTACATTCCTGGCCGCCACAGCCTGGAGACCTGTGGGTGAGGAGGCGGGCTGGGGGGAGGGGGAGCCAGGGGCTACAGAGGGCTGGGGGAGCCTCGAAAAGACACGGGCACACCCGGCTGGAGAGACAGGAGCAAGGCTGAGTGTGTGAACAGAGATGGACTGCTCCTCCTAGTCCTAGGTGGGCACACACACATACACCACATACACTCACACACTCACATACACACATTCACACTTACACTCACACATGCACACTCACACTTACACACAGTCTTACAACTCACACAACACATTCATACACATGCACACTCATACATACACACAGAAACACTCCCTCTCTCTCACACACACACTCACACTCATACACACTTACACATATACACACAGACACACACACACTCACACACTCTCCCTCTCTCTCTCACACCCACACACAGTCTCTCTCTATGTCACACACACACACACACACTCACACACTCTCTCTCTCTGTCTGTCTCTGTCTCTATCTCTGTCTCTCTGTCTCTCTCACACACACATACACTCACACTCATACACACTTACACACACATACACACAGACACACAGACACATACACACTCACATACTCCCTGTCTCTCTCTCTCTCTCTCACAGTCACTCTCTCTCTCTCTCTCTCTGTCTCTCTCTCTCACACACACACACTCATACCCTCTCTCTCTCTCTCTCTCTCACACACTCACACACACTCTCTCTTTGTCTCTGTCTCTGTCTGTCTCTGTCTCTCTCACTCACACACACACACACACACACACTCTCTCTCTCTCTGTCTCTCTGTCTCTGTCTGTCTGTCTCTGTCTGTCTCTGTCTCTCTCTCTCTCACACACACATACACTCACACTCATATACACTTACACACACAGACACAAAGACACACAGACACATACACACTCACACACTCCCTCTCTCTCTCTCTCTCACAGTCACTCTCTCTCTCTCTCTCTGTCTCTCTCTCTCACACACACACACTCATACCCTCTCTCTCTCTCTCTCTCTCTCTCTCTCTCTCTCTCTCACACACTCACACACACTCTCTCTTTGTCTCTGTCTCTGTCTGTCTCTGTCTCTCTCACTCACACACACACACACACACTCTCTCTCTCTCTGTCTCTCTGTCTCTGTCTCTGTCTGTCTCTGTCTGTCTCTGTCTCTCTCACTCACACACACACTCACACACTCCCTCTCTCTCTCTCTCTCACAGTCACACACACACACACTCTCTCTCTCTCTCACACACACAAACACTCTCACACACATACACACACCCCTGCCCAGGCCATCCCGCACTGACCCCTGAGGGATGACCCAGTCCGGCAGCTGACCACCTGGCCCAGAAGCCCGCCTCCAACATCCCTGAGAAACGGTCATTCAGCCTTCACTTGAGGACATGAGGTGGGGGGCACCAGCTGCTGCCGTTCTCCTCTGGGACAGCCCTACCTCACAGTCAGAAAGGGTTCCTTGTATTCAATGAACATAATCTTATACGGACCCAGAAACGTGCAATCCCACAATCATACGGGATGCCACATGGTCCTGCGTTCCCAGACACTACTGGTCCGTGAAAGAAATACCGGCCGGCCTGGAATATAGACATAACTGACACAAGGAGACATCTACATGTGGGGTTAGAGATGAAGAGCTTGCAGGGATTCTGGAGGTTATTAAATCCTACAGGTGGGGAAACTGAGGCACAGAGGGGCCGAAAGTCTTGAACAGAGTCACAGAGTTAATAGTATGACACATAACTCAGTTTTTCTTTTCTTCCTTTCCTTTTTTTTTTCCAATTGGCAAGTGTTTATTTTCTCTTCTTCCCACTCTACCCCAATTTAAAAGAAAAAAATAAAGCAAAAATGAGTTTTGAAGTCAGACTTATTGATGTGTCCAGTGTCCCCTTCATTCCACCCTGCAGCTTCTCATTTAGTTCCATCTGGGAGGAAAGGCAGTCACAGGACACACATTCACACAATTCTGTGACAAGTGCAGTCCCAATCGTAGGGACCCTCATAATCCCGTTCCATGACATCCATCAGCTCCCACTGGCCCATTTCCTGACCCTTTCTCTCCTGCCCAGAGCCAACCCCATGAAGCAGAGAGTCAAAGGGAGCCAGCCCCCTCTCAGGGCTGCATCAAGGAATGGGAACTGGAGGCTGGCACAAAGTGCAAGAGCTCACGCCCTGCCCTGCCCGGCTTCAAGTGAGGCAGGCAGGCAGGCACGGTGCCATGGCGAGGAGGCAAGCCCGTACTGTGTCACTCCTTAATGAGGCCTAATCCCAAACCTCAGCAACCCCAGGAGCTCCTTCCACTGTCAGACTCACGTGAACTCCCTCCCTGTAGATTCCTCCCTCCTCTCATCCACACACGTCCCCATTCTCTTCTCTCCCTCCCGGCCCAGCCCAGCCCAGCCCAGTCTACAGCAGAAGTTTGCTTTAGTCTACTCGCCCCCTTCTCAGGACCTTCTGCTCCACTCCCTCCTTCCCCTCAACCCTGGTCCTTCACGGATAAATCTCTCAGGCTGGCAGGGAGGGAGCCAGCTGAGAAACGCAGGGCTCTGAGCTCTTGATGGATGAATTTGCTCTCACCTGTCTACAGATGGGATTTCTGTTATTGTCGTTCTGAAGAAGGATTGGGACATCAGAGAGGGGATGCTATGACTTGAAAATAAATTGGATTTAAGTGAGGGTTTTGCTAGGTCACCTGTCTCAGTTTCCCTTCCAGAGCCACCTGGGTCAGCAAGATACAGATATATAGATCAGAACATCTGGAGATGGTCCTGGATGCAATGGGAGACCATGGCCTTTTAAAAGTCTTTCCTGAATCTTAGTTTGATTGGGGGCAATGCTAGGTAAGAATAGCTACTTTTTGTAAAAATATACATACATATATTCCATTTGTCAAGTATTTTAACAATTAACATGTAATGGATATCCTGCCATCTAGGGGAGGGGAGGGGACTAGGGGGGAAAAATTTGTAATGGAAAGCTTTGTAAGGGTCAGTGTTGAAGAATTATCCATACATATGTTTTGCAAAGAAAAAGCTTTAATAAAAAAAAGAGAGAATAACTATTTTTATCTAGTCAAAAAATCATCCTGGGAGGAGAAGATCCTCAGCATTTCTGGCCAAAACAAAAGCAATTGCATTTAAATTTACTCTGAGCAATCAGGGCCCAAATAAGGACCCTATGGACTTGGCCTGGGACCTATAGTTGGCCAGCCAATGAGAGGCAGTGATTTGGGTTTGAGGAACAGTCCTTAAGGAAGAAATCTAGTCCTTAAACACAATCAAAATCTAGTTCTTCGAGCAGAGCATTACAGATCAGGGTATAATGATGCTCTATGTGGATGGAGGAAGAAGAAGGAGAGGATGGATGGGTAATGTTTAACCAAAGATATGACTCCCTAATGTGTGTACTCTGTGGGACCTTTTAGGATACTAGGGTATTGAAGAGTTGGAAAGGACTTTGGAACAAAAAATATTAGAACCTAGAGTGCCGGACCTGGAGTCAGGAAAAATTGGGTTCAAATCCATTCTCAGACACTTAGTAGCTATGTGACCACATAACTTCTGTGTGCCTTAGTTTCTTCATCTGCAGAATGAGAGTAATAATATTTGCTTCCCAGAGTTTTAAGAATCAGATGAGATCATATTTATAAACTACTTTGTAAATTGAAGACTGATATAAATGTTGTTGTTATTATTACAAAAGTATAAAACTAATAAAAAACAACTTAAAACAAAATATTAGTGCTGAAAGAGAACTATGCACACAGAGCTGGAAGGTGCATAGAACATAGAACAGTAAAGCTGGGAGGACCCTAAGAATTTAGAATATGAGAGGCTAGGAGAATCCTTAGAACACAGAATATCACAATTGGGAGGGTCTTTGGAACACAGGATGTCAGAACTTGGAAGGCCCTTAGAACCCAGAAGGTCAGAGCTAGGAGAACTCTTAGAACACAGAATATATGGGAGGGCCCTTAGAATCTAGAATGTCAGAACTGGGAGGACCCTTAGAATCTAGAATGTCAGAATTGGGAGGGTTCTTAGAACACAGGATGTCAGAGTCGGGAGGGCTCTTAGAACAGAATATCAGAATGTCAGAACTGGAACATAGGTATAGTTTGGAGTAGATGAACATGGTCCTTTTCAGGTCTTTTATTGTTTTATTCCTGGACTTTGAGAACCAGGACCTGACCGAAAATCATTGCTGGCCCAAGGGAAAAAAAAAAGATTTGTACCTTTGAAATATACTATTTCTTGAAGACAAAGCCAATCAATAAACTCCATCAATAGGAAGAACTTTACTGTGCTAGGTGTTGTGGAATACAGAAATAAAAGTGAAACAAATTCTAGCCTTAAGGAGCTTATGTTAGAATATAAATTCATTGGGGAAGGTAGCATGTTTATAACATATACCTGATATATCCCTACTGTGTGGCCCATTGTCCCAGGCCTGTGGCTGACTGTTTAGAACATAGAATGTCAAAGATAGAAATCTCTTAGTCAATCCAGTTCAGGGAGTCTTAAGTTTGAGTCTGTGATGTTAGAATATTTTGTTATTATTTTTTTCTAAATTGGTAAAAATTATTTTATAATTTGAAAAAATATTTTTTATAATTCCATTTCCATATAGTTGATTTTCTTTACAGTTCCATGTTCATTATTATTATTTTCATTTAAAGTTATTATTCTGGTAAGGGGTTCATAGACTTCCCCTTTCTGTGACATAGAAAAGGTTAAGAACCCTTCATTCTATTCCTAACGCCTCATTTGACAATTGAGAAAATTGAGGTCTATCCAGAGAAAGGAGAGAAACTCTCCGGGAAGCACAGTTGGAATAAGTCATAGGGTGAGATCTAGAACCCACGGCTCTTGACTTCTAGTCTTGACAGAAATAGAGAAAGCTTCCTATGGCCACGTCCCTGGCCGCAGAGCACGTTCCTGAGCTGCCCCATGAGGAGCAGTGCTTAGAGGTGACAACGCCCTTCGCCCTGAGATGATCTACTGTCACTTCAGTACCCATCAGACACTACCCATGTTTAGGGCGGCGCCCGCCCCAAGCAGCTCTACCCAGGCCTCCAGTCCTGGTCCTGCCCCTGCCCGTCTGGGTGGGTGGGTCCTGGCCCCAGAATACCTCCAACATCTCCCCACTGAGTCCCCGGGAGAGGGAGGAGGAGGAGCTGGTTGTCATGGCTATTCACTGAGCATTCCATTACATCCTGGGCCAGGTCTGGGAGGGGGTAAGCAAAGGGCCTCCCCTGATGAGAGAGACTGGGGGAGTCAGTGTTGGGAGGAAGGAGGTGGGGAGAAGTAACTGCCTCTTCTATGGGCAATAGGGAGACCACTGAATTTGGAGTTAAAAGGTCTGGGTTCAAGTCCCAGTCTTGTGTGAGACATTAACCACTCTGGACCTCAGTTTGCCCATCTGAAAAAAAATCAGGGAGTGTGATCTCCAAGGTCTCTGCAGTCCTATCTCCGCTCAGGCTAGGGATAGAAGAATCAGTGAGGGCTGGGAACAGGAAGGACAGAGGAGTGGAAGTCCAGCCTCTGTCACTGACACCTTGTGTGACTTTGGGCTAGCCTCCTTGGACCTCCATTTCTTCATCTGAAAATTAGGCTGGGGAGAGTGGAAGTGGATGCTCAGTGTTCTAACGTTCTGTATTCTAGGGCCAGATGTCAAAGACAATAATTGTAACTTTTGAGTGCTCCAGAGACAAAAAGGGAATATTTAATAAAATAAGTAAGAATACAAAAGAACACAACCTTAATATGTGGTTTCCAAGACTATACTTACGCAGGATTCTTCTGTGTGGCTTAGTTGTTGTATTTGTATATGTTGTAGTGATTGCATCTGAGCACCCTGTTCTGAGGGTCCTTTCCACTCCATAGTCTGTGTTCCAATATTCTCCGGGGCAAGGTTCTTTCCAGCTCTGACATTGGATCCAGTCCCATCCTTCCATCTGCTTGCTGGTCATCTCTTCCCAGATGCCCCCAATCTCAGACTCAGGTCATCAAAGTTACCTTCTCCCACCCAACAAGTCTTCATAGCTGCTGGTGAATTGGGTTCATAAGATCTGGAAGGGACTTTTTTGACAAATGAGAAAATTGAGGTTCAGAAAGCGGAGTTGATTTTTGCCCTCGGACCCATGGGTCATAAACGGCAGAATCAAGGTCTTCTAATTCTTGAATCCTTCTGGTCATCCATGCTCATAAATACAGAGCCATCTTTGGCTCTTTCCTCTCTCTTTATGTGTTCTAATTTTGTAATATCCTTCACAGTTGTCATCTCCTCTGAAGCTTTTCCTATTTATCCCCACTGGTTAGTGCTCTACTCTGCCTCCATTTTCCTTATTTGCCTACATGTTTGCCTCTTAAAAGTGGGTAAGTTCTTTGAAGACAGGGACATTTTTGCTGTGTCTCCTCCCATAGTGCTTTGCATGGAATAGAACCTTGATAAATGATTGTTGAATTGAATGGAATTTTCCCTAGTCTTCTCCATTCCCGCTTTCTTAGCAGAGATACTGGAGTGGTTTGCCATTTTCTTCTCCAGCTCATTTTTACAGATGAGTAAACTGAGGCAAATGAGATTAAGTGACTCGTCCAGGGTCACACAGCTAGTAAGTATCTGAGGTTATATTTGAATTTATCAGTCTTTCTGACTCTAAATCTAGTGCACTATCCATTTCAAACAACTGCGCTTAGTGGGTGCTTAGTAAAACATTTGTTGAATTGAATCAGGGATCTTACATCTTACAGTCAGTCTACTTCTCCTTTCCTCCAAAAGTATCACTCTGACTCAGAAAATTCTGGGAGATTATGCTGACAGCAGGTTAGCCCTTTTTAGAGGGCCCAGTTTCAAGTAATCCCAGCATCCTGAGGAGAGGCCCCAAGGAACGGAATTAGCAGTCAGAGTAAGCAGTGCTGGCACCCAACTTGGGGCTGGGTTACAGATGTGTGGGCTGGGCTCAGGCCTGGAGTGAACCAGCCTGTGCTGGCCTGCTCCGTGAGCATCAACTTGGGGCATTCCTCCCACCATCAAACCTGGCTTGAGGCAAGGGAAGGAGGAAAGGAGGAAGAGGAGGAGAAGGAGGAGAGATAAGAAGAAGGAAATATGGAAAAAAGCTTCAGAGCATGAGAAAGGGAGAAAGTGAGATGAAGGGAGAGAGAAAGGAGGGAGGAAAGAACAGAAGGAGGAAAGGTAAAGAATGGTAGACTCACAAAATTTCAGAATGTCAGAACTGGAGAGGAACTTTGAATGCATAAAGTCAGAGCTGGGAGGGCCCTTGAAAAGCAGAAATGTTGGAGCTTCTGGAGAGTGAGGGAGAACTAGAATGTCAGAGCTGAGAGGAATCTTAGAACACAGATGGTCAGAACTAGAAGGGCCCTTAGAACACCAGCTCTCAGAGCTCAGAACACAGACTGTCAAAACTTGAAATACAGAATGTCATAACCTAGAATGTCAGAGCTGGGAGGAATCTTAGAACACAGATGGTCAGAACTAGAAGGGCCCTTAGAACACTCAGAGCTCGGAACACAGATTGTCAGAGCTTAAAATACAGAATGTCAAAACCCGGAGAGACCTTCTAACAGAATATCAGAACTGGAAGGAAACTTAGAACACAGGGATGTCAGAACTGGGAGGGCCCTTAAAACACCAGATGTCAGGGTTTAGAATACAGACTGTCGGGGCAGCTAGGTGGCACAGTGGATAGAGCACCAAGTCCTGAAGTCAGGAGGACTGGAGTTCAAATCTGGTCTCAGACACTTAATGTTCCCTAGCTGTGTGACCCTGGGCAAGTCACTTAACCTCAATTGCCTCAGCAAAAAAAAAGAAAAAAAAAAGAATACAGACTGTCAGGGCTTGGAATACAAAATGTCATAAGCCGGAAAGACCTTAGAACAGAATATTAGGGCTGGAAGCACCCTAGAGAACATAGAATGTTAGATCTTGAAAGACCTTAGAACATAGAATGTTAGATTTCAGACTATCTAGTTCCCTTGAAACTGAGGTTCAGAAAGAGAAACTGATATGTCCCAAACCCAGCCCTTCAGTTTAAGACTCTTTTCTCTTTAGAGAAGAATGAACAAGGAGAGAAGGAAGAAATTGATGAGGACCACCTCTGATCTTGGTTCACGTCATGTTTTGGCTCATAGTGCCCATGCTCTCAGCTCCTGTGCCCACCCCACTCTCCCTGGGTGCCCAGGGTAGGTCTGTTCCAGAATGGGTGTGATCTAAGGCAGTTGCCCCTTTCAGCTCCACTCAGCTTCCCCCTTCCCACTATACTAGCAATCCTCTATTTCCTTTTCCCTTTGCTCTCTTCTGTAGGGCTCATCTTTCTGACTTCTTACTGGAATTACTTGATAGTTTTAATCTCTAACCTTCCATTCAAATGGTAAAGCTATGGGAAAACTCATTTGGGGACAATTAATTAAACAGGAACTAATTAGGTCAGAAGCTGTACCTCAGAGGGCCTGGACTGAGGCTACTTGAAAAGAAAAAGAGAAGAGGAGGAGGAAGATGAAGTAATGTCGGGCCACCTCTATCTTCCCTCTTAGTGACCTCCTCCATCCTGATTCTCCTGAACCACTATTCGTCCCTTTCATCTTGGGTCATGGTTCTTGGTTCACATCTCAAATGTATACACTCAGTGATTCTGGGCAAACTATGGTCCTTCTCTATTCTTTTTATTTCTCTGTTAAATAAAGCAAAGTAGGTGATCTCTAAGTCCCCTCCTAGGTATAGCAGTCTTTATTCTATGGTCCTTTCCAACTTTAACATTCTGGGTTCTAAGTCCCCTCCCAGCTCTGACATCCTGTGTTCTAAGGGTCCTCCCAGCTCTGACATCTTGGGTTCTAAGGGCCCCCCAGCTCTGACATCCTGGGTTCTAAGGTCTCTCCCAGCTCTGAC
>JAJPUD010023566.1:0-17057 GCA_023553655.1 Myrmecobius fasciatus
GGAAGGAAGGAAGGAAGGAAGGAAGGAAGGAAGGAAGGAAAAGAAAGAAAGGAAGGAAGGAAGAAAGGAAAAGAAAGAAAGAAAGGAAAAAGGAAGGAAGGAAGGAAGGAAAGAAGAAAGAAGGAAGGAAGGGAAAGGAGGGAGGAAAGAAAAGAAGGAAGAAGAGAAGAAAGAAAGACTTAAGCACTAAAATTAAAAAAAAGATAAAAGGCAGTCCCTGGTATCAAGCAACTCACAACTTCATGGGAAATAATATGCAAACAACTATATATAAATAGGTTACATACAGAAAATATTAGAGATAATCAATAGAAGAAAAAATATTAGTATTAAGGGGGATAAAAATCTTCTTCTAATAGTGTATATTGCAATTTCATCCATGCATTCCCATCCTGTGCAATTCCTACCTTTATCTTCCCCCAAAGCCTATATAGAGAATATATGCTGAAGGATGTCTTTTGTCTTTTTATATTTCTTAGGCACTAATACTGTTATCTCTCAGTCTTGCTCCGTTACTTTCCCTTCTCCTTTTCCCATCAATATCATAAAATGATATTAAATTTTGTCTGCTTTTTAATTTTGACATTTAAAATGGATTTGAGGGAAATATTTAAATGACCTATTCCTTTTATTTTGATGTTTCAAAAGATTCACAATTTAATTAGTATGTGCTCTCTCTCTCCTATAACACACATCAAAACTAATTAAAACCTAACTACTAACTAACTGGCAGATTAGATATATAAAGGAATTTAGCAGACTAATCAGAGTAAAGAGAAAGGTGTCGTTAAGGAGAAAGCACTATGAGGGGAAAGAAAGAGAATGAATCATAAAGGGCTTAGTCCAAAAAAGAACTTAGCAAAGATTTTCATCATGAGCAGATCTTTTCTAGGGAAATACAACCTTGAGTGTTTCTTAGGAGTAATGGTGTGAACTCAAGAGGGAAGGGGAAATCACAAAGGAGAGGAGGTGCTAGAGAGTTCAAAGGTGGGAGAATCAAGAAGTCACATGGAATTCACCTGACAGACCAGGTGCCAGATCTGTCTAAAGATATGCTAATCAATATATCAATGGTAGTTTAAAGATGCAAAGGTTTGAGGAATAGTTAAGAGTTAAGAGAATTTTATTATATCTGATAATAACTGGTTGGACTTCTTCCTGGCAGGGGAAGATAGTTCACATCATACCTCACTCTTTGATTTGTAAAAGAAATCTTTCAAAAAAAAGGGGGGGGGAGAAGAACGTCATCCCTAAATAGGATGATGTTTAGGAGACAATGCTGAAGAGATACTTATTATATTTAACAAGTGTAGAATGCGCTGCCTAGAAATTGGGAGTGAAATACAGTAGGGAGAATGCTATGGAGATAAACTCAAGCCAAAAGAATACAACACAAATTATTTTCCAGAGCACAATAGTGAAGTATTATTAGCAGAGGGTCATTTTAGTCCTTATTAGGATCCTACTCAGATACTTGGTAGTATTTGCTGGGATTCAAGGCCCTTTGAAGTATGGGAGGGACGACGTCATCTTCTGAAACTACATCCTACTGGAAATGGGCGTAGATTTATCCTATAGGGTCCCAAATTGGAGAGATGATAAGCTTGATTGGAGGGTGAGCCAGGAGTCAGATACCTGAAGTTGGTCCATAAAGCTGTCTAGTTTTGATTATTTGAATTGATCAAAGCCTAGGAAAGTACAAATCTTGTTTGGTAAAGCAGGAGTTAGAGAGTAGAATTGCAAACATTAGGTAGAAAGAATAGCAGATTCTACACCCAGAGAGAGGAGGACTATGGGGACTGAGTGTGGATCACAACATAGCATTTTCACTTCTTTTGTTATTTTTTGCTTGAATTTTATTTTTGTTCTCATTTTTTTCCTTTTTGATCTGATTTTTCTTGTGCAGCAAGATAATTGTATAAATATGTATGCCTATATTAGATTTACATATATATTTACCATGTTTAACATATATTGAATTACCTGCCATCTAGAGGAGGGGGTAAGGGGAAAGGGAGGGATTGGAACACAAGATTTTACAAGGGTCAATGGTGAAAAATTATCCTTGCATATGTTTTGAAAATAAAAAGTTTCAATAAAAATGTTTAAATTAAAAAAAAAAAAAGAATAACAGATTGAGATTAGGTGTTGTCCTTATCTGACCAAAAGTTATACTATCTCCCTCTGACAGGAGCCTACCGGGTAGGGCAAGGAAAGTTTGAGAGAAAGCACTTAGAATCAGAGCCCTTATTCTTGGGAGATGTGGTTATATCTTCCCTGAAGTTTCTATAAATAGCTAGTTAGGTATCATCTCTTTTCATAGAGACTACATTATAATTCAAAAGCAATTTTCAGAAAGGGGGAAATTCTATTGGAATAACAGAGGTATTTACATAATCCTTCCTCAAGAGATCTCAGAGGGGAAAGATTATATCCCCTCTCTTTTGTAAGGGCCTGTTATAGGAAATGGGGGAATAAGAAGGCCAATGTGATAAATTATCAGCAAGCCAATTTCCTATGGCTTGATTTGTGCATATCAATTACATTATTTATAAGAAAACATGCTTGTGTGACAGGACACAAAGGATAAACAGATGCTATTCTCACATAATTCTCACATAAATAGAACTGGCTTTTTGCATTGACGTAACAGAAAATTCTAAGTTACATTCCTTAAAAAAAAAAAAAAAACAAACCAACCTTTTTCTTTGCTTCTTAAAAACATCCAATTTTCTCCAGAAAAAAAAAATGTCTTATCTGTACAAGGCATACACTTTGAGCATGTCATATCACCATATTGGGTTTTCATGTTTTCTCATAATAAAAAAAAGGAATGGATTTATGGACTATTGGAATTTTACAGTTAGTGTGAATCTCAGAGTTTCAGATATACTGAAACATGAATCTCTTCAGTCAGTTTTCTCAACTATAAAGAATTGTCAGAGGAAGATACTGAAGATAAATAAATAAATAAAGCTTCCCCAGGAGGCAGAGCCAAGATGGTGGAGTAGAGGCATGTATTTGCCCAACCTCTCCTCCAAACTGCTCCAAATTCCTTTAAATAAAGACTGTAAACAAATCTCAGAGCATCAGAGCACCCAAAAAGATGGAGTAGAACCTTTTCCAGTCAAAGGCAACTGAGAAACTCAGCAGAAAATGTCTGTGACACCAGGGTGGGAATCCAGTATTAATCCCAGGGCAGGACATGCTGGTGCAGCCCTGGACCCAGTCCCAGCCTGACCTCTGAATCAGCAACAGTAAAAAAACCTCTCTGCCCAGAGACACCAAAGAAAACCTGGAAGGTTGGCAGAAAGGGCCTATGGAACCAGAATGGGACCCCAGCTCACAATCCTAGTGCAGGCCTGGCCCCCATCCTCACATGGACCCTGATGTCAGTAAGGCAGGACTTTTGAATCAGCAGCAATGCTACAGGCTTCAGGACCTCTCAGCCCAAGGATATTAGGGGGGACTCAAAAAGTCAGTGGAGAGGGTCTGTGACAATGGGGTGGGAGTCTGGTGTGCAGTCCCAGGACAGCCTCAATCAGTGGAGCCCCAATTCCAGCCAGCACATTAGATCTCACAGCTACAGTGGGGCAAGGACACACCTAACAGCTCCAGGTTAGAAAAGAGTGCTTGTAGATTCCTAGAAGGATCTCTGAAAACTACTGCACAAAAGGCCAAGAGGAATAGGATAAAGAGGGAGGGAAAGAGTAGGGGAAGGACAAAAAGGAGAGATCCATTAGGTAATATCAAGGCAAGTTAACAAGTAGACATGAAATAGAAGAGTCAGCAGGGATAGAAAATAAGAGATATATACAAGCACACCAACAATGATCAGGAGTAGAATTTATTAGAAAAATAAAGATAATAATCATTGATCTCAGAATGTCAAACTTTAAAAAGATTCAATCAAGAGAGAAATTTATGTTATATGTCAGCCAATTAATATTGTTTTAAATGTTTTAGATATATGTACAAGTGTGTGTATATATGTATCTGTGTGTGTGTCTGTGTATGTGTGTGCTTTTTTGAATTTGAAATTTATTTTCACATATTTTGAATCCTTCCCAAGATTCTGCTGGGTACATGAGAACTTTTAGTTCTTTTCTCTGTCTTTCTTTTTCTGGTTTTTTTTTAATCCTATTTCTTCCATTTAAGTGTTAAATAAATACCAAAAAAAGAAGAAAATTTGTCTTCTCATTGCATTTCCTCTGCCAGGAATGCCTTCAGTGCCTTGGAATATTCTTTCACAATGGGACTTTTGCTGCAATGTCCATGGTTCAAGTGGAATGAAGAATAGATTCTTTCAGAGGAAAAGGAAAGTCAAGGTAGAATCTTGGAAAAGACTTTTATGCATTGGCATAAAAGTCAGAAACAAGAAGCTGATGTTCAAAACTAGTGTGAGGAAGAATGGTATAAAGCATAGCTTGTATAGTTTCAATCAGTTTTCTATTTTTGATGATCAAGCAATGCCTATCTCTAATGGCTGCAAAAGGAAGAAGAAAAATCAGAGTGGAAAGGTATTACTTTGAACTCATTCATCAGATTCAATGCATTACAATAGCTAAAGGACATGGAATTACTTGCATTAGGAACTGCATTTAAGACTTTTTTTTCGGGACTTCTGGGGGTGGAGCTAAGATGGTAGAGAGCAGACATGACTCTGTAACCTCCTCTAACCTCTCAAACCAACAGCAGATTAAGCCTCTAAACTGGTTTTGAAGTCAAAGAATCCACAAATATCTGGAATACAACACATTTTTAGAAGATACCTTGGAAGAACTTCCGAACAGGTCTGTTTCAATGAGGCAGGGGGAAAGTCTGCCAAACCCAGACAGCAGCACAGCAAGACAGGGGCAAGAAATTGGAGTGGAGAGTCAGAGCATTATAGCTTCTATGCACCTGTGAATCTTCTGTGGGTCTTTTAGGCTACTCTGTTCTGGTTGCAAGCAAGTGGTTTGGTAGATTTGGAAAAAGGTAAATTTTAAACCACTGAGACCTGGAAGAATGCCAGACCTATCTGTGATTACCTAGCACCAGAAATCAAGCAATCAGCAGAACTGTCCCAAAACAAATTAAAGCAACTGTTGCTCCTTTGCATAGAACAGACCTCAAGTCTTAAAAAAATGAATAAAAAACCAAAAATAACTCTTACCATAGAGAGCTTACTAACGGGTACCATAGATAATGAAGCAATATCAACACTAAACATATTTGCACCAGCATGGAAATTCCTAGAGCAGAAGTTAAGAGAGATGCAAGAAGAAATAGACAACAAAACTATACAGTGGGGGATCTCAATCTTGCTCTCTCAGAACTAGATAAATCAAACCACAAAATAAATAAGAAAGAAGCTAAGGAGGTAAACAAAATGTTACAAAAGTTAGGTATGATAGATCTTTGAAGAAAATTAAATGGAGACAGAAAGGAATTTACTTTTTTCTCAGTGGTTCATGGAACTTATACAAAAATTGACCTCAAAATCAAATGCAGAAAGGCAGAAATAATAAATGCATCTTTCTCAGATCATGATGCAATAAAAATCACATGCAATATAAGGTCAGGAGAAAATAGACCAAAAAGCAATTGGAAACTAAATAATCTCATCCTAAAGAATGAATGGGTGAAACAGCAAATTATAGACACAATTACTAATTTCATGCAAGAGAATGACAATGATGAGACAACATATCAGAATTTGTGGGATACAGCCAAAGTGACAATAAGGGGAAAATTTGTACTCTAGATGTTTACTTGAATAAAATAGAGAAAGAGAAAATCAATGAATTGGGCTTGCAATTAAAAAGCTAGAAAAAGAACAAATTAAAAACCTCCAATTAAATACCAAACTTGAAATTCTAAAAATAAAAGGAAAGATTAATAAAATCAAAAGTAAAAAACTATTGAATTAATAAATAAAACCAAAAACTGGTTTTATGAAAAACAACCCACAAAATAGATTAACCTCTGTTGCAGCCATCTTTTAAGAGCTCACCTTGTATGAGCCCTTTGATCTCAGAGGTGAGATGAATGAGGCAGGGGAACTCATAGGGTGTAAAAAGAGCTCCAGTTTATTATGCCACACAGCCTTGTTGATATACAGTTTTGCAAGAGTGATCAGCACATGAACAGTAGGCAATCCCCAATCACCATTCAAAGAAGCAGCTTGTGATCATTGCATATGTATGGTATCTGCCAATGGGAGGAGAGTCCACCCAGCCATGTCAGCAACCTGCTCAGAGGTGAGAGGCCCTGTGCAGACAAGATTAGAAGGGAAGCAATAAACTGAGAAAACGTTTTTACATTTCAAAGGTTTTGATAAAGGCCTCATTTCTAAAATATATAGAGAATTGATTCAAATTTATAAGAATTCAAGCCATTCTCCAATTGATAAATAGTCAAAGGATATGAACAGACAATTTCCAGATGAAGAAATGAAAACTATTTCTAGTCATATGAAAAGGTGCTCCAAATCACTATTGATCAGAGAAATGCAAATTAAGAGAATTCTGAGATACTACTACATACCTGTCAGATTGACTAAGATGACAGGAAAAGATAATGACAAATGTTGGAGGGGATATGGGAAAACTGGGACACTGATACATTGTTGGTGGAACTGTGAATGGATCCAACCATTTTGGAGAGCAATTTGGAACTATGCCCAGAGTTATCAAACTGTGCATACCCTTTGACCCAGCAATGCTTCTATGGGCTTATATCCCAAAGAGATCTTAAAGGAGGGAAAGGGACCCATATGTGCAAAAATGTTTGTGGCAGCCCTTCTTGTAGTGGCTAGAAACTGGAAACTGAATGAATGCCCATCAGTTGGAGAATGGCTGAATAAATTATGGTGTATGAATGCTATGGAATATTATTTTTCTGTAAGAAATGATCAGCAGGATGATTTCAGAGAGGCCTGGAGAGACTTACATGAACTGAGGCTAAGTGAAATAAGCAGAACCAGAAGATCATTATACACAGTAACAACAAGATTATAGGATGATCAATTCTGATAGGCATGGCTCTCTTCAATTGTTCAATTCCAATTGTTCAGTAATGAAGAGAGCCATCTACACCCAGAGAGAGACCTGTGGAAACTGAGTGTGGACCACAATATAGCATTTTCATGCTTTCTATTGGATGTTTACTTTTATTTTGTTTTCCTTCTCAGGTTTTTTTTTCTTTCTAGATCTAATTTTTCTTGTGCAGCAAAATAACTGTATAGATTTGTATACATATATTGGATTTATCATCTATTTCAACATATTTAACATTCATTGGACTACCTGCCATCTAGGGGAGGGAGTGAGGGGAAGGAAGGAAAAATTTGGAAGAGAAAGTTTTGCAAGAATCAAAGTTGAATAACATTTTCATGCTCTATATTGATATTTGCTTGCATTATGTTTCCTTTTTCTGATTTTTTTTGTTCATGTAGATACGATTTTTCTTGCACAGCAAGATAAGTATGGAAATATATATACTTATATTCGACTTGTCAAGTATTTCAATATAATTAACATGTAGTGGACTTCCTGCCATCTAGGGGAGAAGAGGAGACTAGGGGGAAAATTTGTAAAGGAAAGCTTTGCAAGAATCAATGTTGAAGAACTACCCATACATATGTTATGCAAATAAAAAGCTTTAAAAAAAAGTCAATGTTGAAAAATTACCCATGCATATGTATTGTAAATAAAAAGCTTTAAATTTAAAAAAAAACATTTTTAAAAGACTTTATTTCTCTGCATTATCAGAAAGGATTTGCATTGGTAAAATGTTTACTGAAAGAAACAATCCATTTGGAATAGAAAAGTCTATTGGAATCTTATTAACTTATTCAATGAAAATAATAGTCCAGATAAAGTGCAAGAGGTTCTAGTTCATTTGTAAATTAACATTCTCTGCAAAGCCTACTGTTAGAAGAGAACAAGATACTCAACTACATTGACTTACCTTGAAACTAAGGCAGCTTTGAACCCAATGTGTCTTAAAGTGCATATTAATAGAGATCCTCTCAAAATAATAAGGGAAAGCTTGAAAGAACACCTTATGTAATCTACTAAAATGAAGCAATATCTTCAGTGTCTTCTTTTACTAAGGGATAGTTGCTCAAATTTCTATGGTTCAGAATGAAGAACACACTTCCCACCCGTACCCCAAAGAATTAGCATATTCAAAACAGAACTTAAATTTATTTAATTCAATGTTAAATTGGCATTAAATGTAGGAACAAAAAGTTTATGTTTAAAACTAATGTGGGGGAGAAGAATGGTATGAAGCATAATCTATATTATTTCAGTTCCTTTTTAATGTGTCCTGTTAAATCAATGACAATTCTGAGTAGAAACAAAAAGAAACATTTTCTTAGAAGGTTAAACTTTGAGAGGGAAAGATGATATTAATTCAGGACTTGCTTTGTTTTATTGGATTTGATGTGCCTGAGAGTCATGGTTCATAACTGGCTTGAAACAATTCAAAGAGATTGTCTTGTAAAAAAAAGGGGGGGGTGGGGCTTTATTAACATAAAAGTTAAAATGGACCAGGCTCTGACAATTCGAAAACATTTGAGAGAGTTTTATACACTGAAATTTGGGGCTTCAATCAGTAGTTGCCTACCTGTAGGGAGCGAGATACAAATAATAAAGGAACCAGGACATCTTTTAGCAATATATTGTCAGGATGGGATTTCTGCAAGGTCTTTTCAATAGATAAGGATTTGTTGTTCCATATTCTACATCTAGACATGCAGTGTTGAGTATATCCTGGATTCTGACCCATCAGATTTTGCGTTGCAGTAAATAGAAACTGTGGCATTACTTATATTTGTATGTGCAGTGAAGACTTTTCTCTTTTCCTGAATCAACAGGAAAGATTTGTTTAAGTAAAAGATTTACCAAAAGAAAACTCCTTTGGAACAAAAACAGTCTATTGGAACAAAAATAAACTTGATGCAATGGAATCAATAGTCAGGATCTAGAAAATCAAGGAAGTGCCCTGAACGATTGGAAAAATTCTAGCTTTCTATAAATTTGAGTCTGTTCCTATGGAAATATTCTCTGTAGTGCTTTAGAGGAAAACAAAATACAAAATTCCCAATCATTTACATTGAGGTTGAGGCAATATTGGGTGATATGAGTTTGACAATAGATATCCAAAGGCAGGATTTCAAAACAGTTTAAAAATCTTTCAAGAAGATTCCTTTACAATGAACTATACAAAGTAATTTCTTCATTTCCTTGGAATATTCTTTCATAAAGGGATTTTTGCTCTAATATGCATGGTTTAGTACTGATTTCTAATGATTCAGCTTTCTTCCTTTGACTATAGTCATTATGTTGAAAGCTAAAAGATTCAAACTAGAATATTTAAAGTTCTTTGCACAAAATGATTGAAGCAATAGAAAAATTTTAAGGAAAAACATTGTATAAAAGAATGAGCAGATTCCAAATGAAATAAAGTAAAAGGCTTCAGAATCAAAGTTGTATTTGCAGTGCACTTAGGAATAACAACTTGATGTTTCAGAACAGTGTTAGGAACAAGAATGGTAAGCATATCCTAGTTTATTTTGGATGGTGCTGGTGAAGCAAGGAATACCTTTGAATGATGACCAAAGTCAAAAGAAGAGAGCAAAAATCCCTTTATAAAGGAATATTCCAAGGCAATGAAGACATTGCTTCATTTCAATATACAAGGATCTTCTTGAAAGCTTTCCCAAAGTGTTTCGGGAGCCTCCTTTGGATATCTAGTGTCAGGCTCAGAGGGCCCAGTGTTGCCTCAGCCTCAATTAAAATGAATAGAAGTTATGTTTCTTGCCTTTCTCTAAAGCTAGACGTAATTTTAACAAGCAGAGAATGTTTCCTTATATGTGAACATAATTGCAAAAAAATCTAGAATTTCTGTATCATTCAGAAAACTTATTTGTCTTCAAAGATCCTCACAATTATTCCCTTTATATCAAAACTTTTAAAGCTGGATTCAGTTTTCTTTGCTTAAAAAGTCTCTTCTTTTTCAGTAAATGTTCTAAAGAAAAATCTACCTACTAATTGAGGGAAAGAGGAAAATCTTCATTGAACCCAAAGGTTCATAGTCTAGGTGAATACAATGTATTGAATCCAAGGAAAACAAAACAAGCTTGGATGAAATACAATCTTTTCAATTCAGTGGTGTATCTTCTAAGAAAAGATTTCTTCTTGTATCAATTAAAAGTACTACTTGTTTCATTAACACCAGTTAAACAGTATTAAAACAAGCTGGGATATGCTTCCTACAATTCTTACTCCTAGCACTAGTCTGAAACATCAAATTGGTTTTGTTCAGTCCACAGAAAATGTAACACTGAATTCAATGTCTTTTACTTTAGTCTGTCTGTAATATACTTATTTTTTCATGGGTCAAAGTCCTGGGTCTACTTGAACTTCATAAGCTAAGAAATATGGAGCAATAAAATCCTATTTGTTGACAGGACCTGGCAAAAACCCTATTTTGTCTGATTAACAGTGCCTTAAAAAGAAATCCTGTTCCTTACCTGAATGAAAAGTCATTCTGGCTCCTCCCTTATCTGTACCTTGCTTGCCACACCTAAACTGTGGACTGAAGTTAATTTTAGTACATAAAGCTCTCCCAAACTTTTTCTAATTTTCAGACTCAGAGTTGGTCTGTTTTAGTGTTAATAAAGTCTTTTGTGACAATAAAAAATTCTTTCAAACTGTGAGAAATGGATGAGTATTTGTTTGGTTTCCACAGTTATAAAAATTAAATTGGAGAAATGAAACTTAAATTAGAAAATTGAGACCCACAGGGACATTGGTGGGTGGTTGAAGTGGCGGTTATCTCCCCCAAAACAATGTAAGAATGCAAGATTATTGGGGTAGGGATGGGTTTTGTGATGGGGAGAGGGGTGGTCTGAGATTTAAAAGGAACCTTTTTGTTCTTAGCCCTTAGCTTTGCATTGTTGAAGCCCCCTCTATGCATTCGGGATGGGGGAAGGTCAGGACTACAAATCTCCCTATCTGTTGAGTAAACATTTTTGTTGCTGGGGGAAATTTCCTCCAGAAGCTCTGAAGAGCCAGGGGATGAGTGGGGACTCTGCTTTAGGGTCTATATAAACCTGCTGAGAATTGTTCATCTTTGCACTCTCTGACCCCGTTTTGGTCAACACTGGGGGTGTTCTTTCTCATGAGAATGCTATGAATTCCTTTTTGCCTCTCCTAAGACTGAAATGGACACTGTGAGTATAATGGATGCCGTCCCTGAAACTGCTTGTCCACTCATGAGACTGTGAGAATGTTATCTCTAGATATCTAGAGAATATCTAGAACTGTCTGAAGAACTGTGCCGACAATTCTTTACTCCCCAATGCAGGTGATATCTCCTGTTTCCAAAGGCTGACCCACAAGGCCTCCAGATGTGCTAGCTTATCTGTTATCTATGACCAAATAACTTGAGTACTTAACTTAAAATATAGAACTTAAAGAAAAGTTGCCTCCCTGTTACACTTCGATGCCTGCCTGGGAAAGGGATTTTTAATGTTATAAATATTTCTAAACATCCTTGTGATTTTCTCCCATAAATACGTGTCCCTAAAACTCCTCGGGACTGACCCCCTAGGCTTGCACTGATGGGGTTCAATTGCTGGCCAGCTAATAAATGCTCTTAAAATCCAGTTATTTTGGCTGTCCTGTATTTTTTTTTCTCACCTGGGCATTTCAAGACAAGTCTCTGATTGAATGGGGGCAGGCAGTGATCCTTATCACACAAAACTATGAGCCATGATTCCTTTTGTGGACCTAGATTCTCTTAGTCACTTGAGGTAGATGCTTTCCTTTGGATTCCTCTTTCACTCATGGCTGGCCATGCAGGAAGTCCAAGACTCCTGTCAACAATGCATTATCTCCCAGCTCTTGGGTGGTTGGGAAAGATAGGTTCTGACCAGGTCAGATGTGGATTTTTGAAGGGGACACCTTTCAACTAGCTACTCACTTTCATATTATTCTTATCCTTTGGGACACAGAATGATAGAAGATGAGTTGTGCATTATGTGGCAAGATATTTTCCTTCCTAAGGACTTGCTCCCAGGATGTCTCCTAAAACCTTGGGAACTATTTGGCAAAAGGCAACTCAAATGAAAGTGCCTCATTTTCCTTTGCAAAACCACTTGATTCCAGTATAAACTTGGGGACCAGAAAAAATGGCCTGAGAAAGACTCTCTAAATTAGAATACCATCTTGCAGTAGGACTTACTTTGCCAGAGGGCAGAAGTCTCATACATTTAGGTCTTCATGATTCTCTCAGAATTCTTTCCTTTGTGATTCCTACAAAATGCTTCTAGATAGCCCCTCTTTTCAACCTACTAAGAGAAAGAAACCATTGAAACCTAAAGACCCTTGTACTTGAGATGACTTTGTCTTGCAGATGGGGTTCCAGATCTTATGCTCCTCTCTGCAGCTGAATATTCTAGCCATTTAGGTGGGTGTTTTTCCCTTTGGGAGCCTCCTAGGCAATTGGTATAACTTCAGAATGGGGGAGCTCAAGCAAAAGTGTCTGATTCAGTACACCTTGAGGTATCTAGATGAGTCTGTAAATTAAATCTTTTTTCTTTTTAAAAATTTTATTAAAGCTTTTTATTTTCAAAAGATATGCATGGATAATTTTTCAACATTAACCCTTGGAAAACCTTGTGATCTAAATTTTCTTCTCTTTCCTCTCACCCCTTCCCCCAGGTGGCAAGTAATCCAATATATGTTAAACATGTGCAATTCTTCTATATATATTTCTACAATTATCATGCTTCACAAGAAAAATCAGATCAAAAAGGAAAAAATGACAAACAAAACAAAATGCAAGCAAACAACAACAAAAAGAATGAAAATGCTATATTGTGAACCATAATCAGTTCCCACAGTCCTTTCTCTGGATGTAGACAGCTCTCTTCATCACAAGACCATTGGAACTGTCTTCAATTGTCTCATTGTTGAAAAGAGTCACATCTATCAGAATTGATCATCATATAATCTTTTTGTTGCCATGTACAATGATCTTCTGGTTCTGCTCATTTCACTTAGTATCATTTCATATAAGTGTCTCCAGGCCTCTCTGAAATCATCCTGTTATCATTTCTTATGGAACAATAATATTCTATAACATTCATATACCATAACTTTTCAGCCATTCTCCAACAGTTTCTAGTTTCTTGCCTTCTACAAAAAGGGCAGCCACAAATATTTTTGCACATGAGCACATGAAATCTTTGGGATACAAGCCCAGTAGAAACACTGCTGGGTCAAAGGGTATGCACAGTTTGATAACTTTTTCAGCATAGTTCCAAACTACTCTCCAGAATGGTTGAATCTGTTCACAATTCCACCAGCAATGTATCAGTGTCCCAGTTTTCTCACATCCTCTCCAACACTTGTCATTATCTTTTCCTGTCATCTTAGCCAATCTGACAGGTGTGTAGTGGGATCAATAGTGATTTGGAGCACCTTTTCACACGACTAGAAATGGTTTTAATTTCATCATCTGAAAATCGTCTGTTCATATCCTTTGACTATTTATCGATTGGAGAGTGGCTTGAATTCCTATAAATATGAGACAATTCTCTGTATATTTTAGAAATGAGGCCTTTATCAGAACCTTTAAATGTAAAGATGATTTCCCAATTTATTGCTTCCCTCTTAATTTTGTCTGCATTAGTTTTGTTTGTACAAAAGCTTTTTAACTTAATATAGTCAAAATTATCTATCTGGTGTTCAATTAAGAGTTCTGGTTCTTCTTTGAACATAAATTCCTTCCTTTTCCACAGTTCTGAGAGGTAAAGTATCCTATGTTCCTCTAATTTGCTTATAATATCACTCTTTATATCTAAATCATGAGCCCATTTAGATCTTATCTTGGTATGTGGTGTTAGGTGTGGGTCAAGGTCTAATTTTTTCCATACTAGTTCCAATTTTCCCAGCAGTTTTTGTCGAATAGTGAGTACTTATCCCAAGGGCTGGGGTCTTTGGGTTTATCAAACACTAGATTGCTATAGTTATTGCCTAGTTTGTCCTGTGATCCAATCCTGCTACTCTATTTCTCAGGCAGTACCAAATGGTTTTGATGACCACTGCTTTACAATATAATTTTAGATCTGGTACAGCAAGGCCACCTTCATCAAACTTTTTTTTTTTTCATTAATTCCCTTGAAATTCTTGACCTTTTGTTCTTCCAAATGAACTTTGCTACTATTTTTTCTAGATCTGTAAAATAATTTCTTGGGAGTTTGATTGGTATGACACTAAATAAGTAAATTAGTTTGGGTAGTATTGTCATTTTTATGATATTCGCTTGGCCTACCCATGAGTACTTGATGTTTTTCCAATTGATTAAGTCTGACTTTATTTGTGTGGAAAGTGTTTTGTAGTTTAGTTTGTATAGTTTTAAGTAATGTTTCTGATAGTATTTTATTTTTTTTCAAATTACACATAAATATAATTTTCAACATTGCTTTTTTGTAAAATTTTGAGTTCCACATTTTTCTCCCTCCCAGTCTCCCTTCCTCCCTCCCCAAGACTGCAAGCAATTTAATATATATTACATATGTACAATCATGTAAATATATTTCTACTGTGTAAGAAGAAACAGAATGGGGAAAGCCATATTAAACAAAAAACAAAAATAAGTTAAAATAGTATGTTTTGATCTGCATTCAGACTCCATAGTTCTTTCTCTGAATTTTCAATCACGAGCATTTTAAAATTATCTTTAGTCCCTGTATTGCTGAGAAGAGCAAAGTGTATCAAAACTGTTCACCACAAAATATTCTCCTAGTTCTAGTTCACTCATGATAGTGTTCCATTACCACAATTTGTTCAGCTGTTCTCCAACTGATGGGCATCTCTTTTATTCCCAATTCTTTGCCATCACATATAGAACTTCTAGAAATATTTTTTTGTAAATGTAGGTTCCTTTCCCTTATTTATGATATCTTTTGGATAAAGATCTAGTAATGCTGGATCAGTTTGATTGCCTTTTGGGCATAGTTCCAAATTGCTCTCCAAAATGGTTGGGATCACTTCACAATTCCTCCAACAATATCCTAATGCCTCAATTTTCCCATGTCTTCTGCAACATTTTTCATTTTCCTTTTTCATCATATTAGTCAATCTGATAGGTGTGAGATGACACCTTAGGATTGCTTTAATTTTCATTTCTCAAATCCATAATGATATAGAGTATATTTTCATATGATTACAGATAGTTTTGATTTCTACATTTGAAAACTACCTGTTCATACCCTTTGGTATAAACATTATTTCTCAGCTTTCTGTTTCCTTTCTAATCTCAATTGCATTGGTTTTATTTGTGCAAAAACTTTTCAATTTAATGAAATCAAAATTATTTATCTTGCATTTTATAAGGTTCTCTATGTCCTGTTTGGTTATAAATTCTTTCCTTCTTTGAAACTCGCCTAATTTACTTATGGTATCAATCTTTATGTTTAAATTATGTACCCATTATCACTTGAACTTGGAATATGGAGTGAGATGTTGTTCTATGTCTAGTTTTTGCCATACTATTTTCCAGTTTTCCCAGCAGTTTTTGTCAAATAGTGAGTTCTGATACCAGAAATCGCTCTTTAAGTTTATCAAACAATAGATGATTCTAGTCACTTACTGTGTTTTGTGCACCTAAATCATTTCACTGATCTACCACTCTTATTGCTTAGCCAGTACCAAATAATCATTTTTTAATTAAAGCTTTTTATTTGCAAAACATATACATGGGTAATTTTTTCAGCGTTGCTGCTTGCAAAACTTTCTGTTCCAAATTTTTCCCTCCTTCCCTTTCTCCCTCCCCTAGATGGCAGGTAGTCCAATACAAGTTAAATATGTTAAAATATATATACACAAATCCAATATATGTATACATATTTATACATGTTAAATATGTTAAAATATATGACAAATCCGGGGCAGCGAGGTGGCGCAGTGGTTAGAGCACCAGCCCTGAAGTCAGGAGGACCTGAATTCAAATCTGGTCTCAGACACTTAACATTCCCTAGCTGTGTGACCCTGGGCAAGTCACTTAACCCCAATTGCCTCAGCAAAAAGCAAAATAAATAAATAAATAAAATATATGACAAATCCAATATATGTATACATATTTATACATATCTTGCTGCACAAGAAAAATCAGATCTACAAAGAAAAAAAAAACTTGAGAAGGAAAATAAAATGTAAGCAAACATCAACAGAAAGCATGAAAATGCTATGTTGTGGTCCACACTCAGTTTCCACAGACCTCTCTCTGGGTGTAGATGGCTCTCCTAATCACTGAACAATTGGAACTGGTTTGAATCATCTCATTGTTGAAGAGAGTCATGTCCATCAGAATTGATCATCGTATAATCTTGCTTTGCTGTATACCATGATCTCCTGATTTTGCTCATTTCACTTAGCATCAGTTCATGCAAGTCTCTCTAGGCCTCATTGAAATCATCCTGCTGGTTATTTCTTACAAAATAATAATATTCCATAGCATTTTATACCATAATTTATTCAGCCATTCTCCAAATGATGGGCATCCATTCAGTTTCCAGTTTCTAGTCACTACAAAAAGGGCTGCCACAAACATTTTTGCACATGTGGGTCCTTTTCCCTCCTTTAAGATCTCGTTGGGATATAGGCCCAATAGAAATACTGCTAGGTCAAAGGGTATACACAGTTTGATAACTTTTTGAGCAGAGTTCCAAATTGCTCTCCAGAATAGTTGGATCCATTCACAGTTCCACCAACAATGATATCAGTGTCCTAATTTTCCCACATTCTCTCTAACATTTGTCATTATCTTTTCCTGTTATCTTAGCCAATCTTAGGGATGTGTAGTGGCATCTCAGAATTGTCTTAATTTGCATTTCTCTGATCAACAGTGATTTGGAGCACCTTTTCATAGGACTAGAAATAGTTTCAATTTCTTCACCTGAAAATTATCTGTTCATATCATTTGACCATTTATCAATTAGAATATGGCTTGAATTCTTATAAATTTGAGGTAATTCTCTCTATATTTTAGAAATG
>JAJPUD010023568.1:0-19818 GCA_023553655.1 Myrmecobius fasciatus
GGCCTCCTGACTCCACATCTAGGACTCTTTATTTTATGTTTCTGCTGCCCGATGAATTGGGATTGCTTTGATAAGGAATGTGTAGTCTCAGCACAGCAAAAAGTAAAGTCACCTACTTACTGCATTTGTCAAAATGGATGACGTCCCTTACCTCCGTCTGTCTCTCTTGGATTAGGTTTGTTGTCCCTCTCTGTGAAAGGGGCAGAAGTGGCTTCGATGACAATGAATGTAATTCAGAGCATCCCCAACTTGGACTGGCTGTCAGTGTGGATCAAAGCATATGCCTTTGTGCACACTGGTGACAACACCAGAGCCATCAATACCATCTGGTAAGAACCACAGACAGTTCATGTTCTCGAGTGGGAGCTGCAGGCTGCCTGACCAGCAAGAGGATTCTTTAAGGGCCCTCAGCTCAGTCAGTTCCCCGCTGCCAGTTGTGTGGCCCTAGGGTGCTGTCAGCTGCTCCACATTATGTTCACTTAATTCCTCTCCATGTGGAATGAAGCCGGATGTAATCATCTTGATTGGAAATCTGTTAAAATGTAAAGTTAGGCTCATCATTAGACCTCAAGCTTGTCCTCTGGCAAAGCAGATCTCCTTAGCTTGTTGTGCTTAAGCTGTGCAAGAATGACAGGTTTGATCCTCAGATGATCCATGACATGTTGCTATAGCTGGCCCGGGCTGCCTCTGGAGAGCATGGGGTGCTCACATTGACTGCCTCTTTTGAGGAGGGAAAAAAAAAAAAGAAAAAAGAAATTCTGGATTTTAAGATTTATAGCCTTAGATAGCTTTATGGCTGCTCAATGAATAAATCTCACCTTTGGAAACTGTTGAATTATATTGGGTTTGCTATCTCCTACCTGTCAGCCAAACCAAGACCAGAAAGTTTATTCTAAGTATTGAAATGTTTTCCCCTCGTGTTTTATTTTTTGTTATTCAATATAGTTAATTTAACCTAATTCCCATTTTTTTTAAGCTGCATTTTAAATTAGAAGTCAGGAAGCCCACTTACATTTGATGACTTCTATGTGTTTGTTTTATGTAATCTCTAATATCTTAAAGTTCTCTAGAGAAAAAGTCCTTATTGAGAGATAATGTGGACCTACTGGGGAGCTTAGCAGATCTGTACTTCCGAGCTGGAGATAACAAAAACTCCATTCTCAAATTTGAACAGGCCCAGATGTTGGATCCCTATCTGATAAAAGGTAAAGTCAGTTTAATTCTGGGAAAAAAATCAAGACATAGAAAAATGGAGAATTTAACTCCTGCTAACATTTTGTGTAGAAATCTTCTGTAAATTAGACTGGAATCACTTTGTGAGACTTCTTTTTTTGGTAACATGATACTTTAGTATTGTCGTTATTGAAATAATTTATGTGTATGTTGTTTAAGTTGAAAATGATCTCTTTCAACGATGATGAATTTATTTTAGTCTGTTTCTTTGTACCCAAGTCTCCCTTTGCCACTTGGTCAATGAATGTCTGTGATGTTTACTGAAAGACAATCTATCCCAAGATGTCACAGTGACCTGTCACACTGTAATGGCTGGTAGGAAGGCCTTAACACAGAGGTCACCTAGCAGTGACAGAGGAAAAGAGCAAGAAGGCTCAGATAAGGGGCTCCAGCAGCACTTTTCCCTCCTGGCTTGGGGTGAGTCCTGGTTCTCAAAGGGCGTACCTGGGGAGCCCAAGCCCCGGCAACTGCTCCTGTCCTGGGAAGACACTGAGCAGGCCCCTGGACACGGTGACTGTGGGTCGTCCTGGGCCCAGAGAGAGCCAAGAGAGCTAGGGAGTAGGGACCTCCAGCTGCCCTGATGAAATCACAAATCCATTTCCTGACCTTAGAGAGGAGGAAGTGAGCTGAGGAGGGGGCAGTGAGCGTGCTCAGCTCAGGATGGCGCATCTGCTAGGTGCTTAGCATCAGGCCGACATCAGGAGCAGGAGAGCCATTAATGTGAGGAAAGGCTCATGGGGGAGCAGAGGTGTGCTGAGGGGAGAGGAGCCAGGACAGGCTTTGGACACCCGAGAGCCTGAGCTGGACCCGATAGAACTTTGATGGGGGAAGGCTGGGGAATGAGCAGAGTCCCTCTGAGCTGGGATCGAGGGTGTGGGCCAAAGGAAGGAGGCGAGGGGCTTCAGGGTGATGGAGGGCTCTGAGCGCCCGAAGAGTGCTGCTTCCTGAGTAGGTGTGTCACAGAGAACCATAATTTTGGGATTTTCAGGGATAATGAAGACAACAAACCCATTAAGATGGTGAAGTTAATTCCTCAAACCGTCTTATGTGGTAGGAAATGCAGTATTCCTCTTTTACAAATGAGAAAGAGAAGATCCTAAAGCTTTAGGTGATGAAAAGATCAGCTTGTGACCACCCCATGTAAGGGATCGTAGCCTTCTGAGAATTCCCATAGGATGAGGCAGCTTGTAGGCCAGACCTCTGATGGCATTTGTGACTTGCCCCAGATCCCACGGCAAGTGCGGAGCTGGTGTTGCCATCCATGTCTTACCCATTTGGGTGCTTTTCCCACCACATGGTTTTCAAGTGGTTTGGTAAATCTAAGGTGTCAGATACATAAGCTGGAGAGGTGGGATGGGAGGCTGGCACGGAGTTGTAGTGGGGTGCTGCTGCAGGCTCATGGCGATGGGGACTGGAGAAGACACAGCGAAAGCCCTCGGATCTGGGTGCTAGCAAGTGGTGTGAGCCAGAGGAAGCTGACGGACTCTCGAATGACTATACCAAAGTAGCAAAACCTGCAATGGCTTCCCTTTTTGTTCTCTCAGTGTGTGACTGGTATAGTTAACACATGAGTGTACTTCCTGAATTGTGCCCAGAGCCCCTGGCACCAGAAACAATGGCGTGCTTTCTTGAGTCTGGTGACTTTGCTGGGTATTCATATAGCTGTGCCTCACACTGCAGAAGGAAAAGCCAATAATTTCTGAAAGTAACAGGAGGCCATTGTGTCTGATGATTTAGCTTAAATTATGTGACTATCGTGATGCAAAAAATGATGTGAGGGCAAACAAGCAAAGGAGGACGCAGAGCTTAGAATCTGCCTAGATTTGTGTTGGAGGGTGGGCGTGAGTGCAGGGGCTGCCAGCTGTTTAGCTCTGCCCTTTTACAAAGGGAAGTCTTCTTTCTCAGATTCATTATTTAAGGTGAGAATCCCCTGCACAACTTCGAATGTTTCTTTTAGGAATGGACGTCTATGGATACTTACTAGCACGAGAAGGACGCTTGGAAGATGTTGAGAATCTGGGCTGCCGCTTATTTAATATTTCTGATCAGCATGCTGAACCATGGGTGGTATCTGGGTATGCCTTCCTGCTTTTTGTTTCTTTCCTTCCCTGCTGTACACCAAAAAAGTTTTAATTTTAGATAAAGCTAAATTCTTAATAGTGAGAGAATTGCCTGTAGATCTACTAAATGAAGTATATAAAAGAATATTAGTTAATAACAGCTAGCATTTCTTTTTTTTTCCAATAAGCATATTTTTATTTTTATTTTTTTATTAAAACTTTTTATTTGCAAAACATATGTATGGGTAATTCTTCAACATTAACCCTTACAAAGCTTTCTGTTACAAATTTTTCCCTCCTACTCCCCACCCCTCCCCTAGATGGCAGGATATCCACTACATGTTAATTATGTTAAAATACTTGACAAATCGAATATATGTATACATATTTCCACACTTATCATTGTTGTACAAGAAAAATCGTATCTACAAGAAAGAAAAATCTGAGAAAGGAAAACACAATGCAAGCAAACATCAATAGAGAGCATGAAAATGTTATGTTGTGGTCCACATTTCACATCCCTCTCTCTGGATGTATATGGCTTTCTTCACTGAGCAGTTGGAAGTGGTTTGAAACATCTCATTGTTGAAGAGAGCCATGTCCATCAGAATTGATCATCATATAGTATTGTTGCCGTGTATAATGATCTCCTGGTTCTACTCATTTCACTCAGCATCAGTTCATGCAAGTCAACAGCTAGCATTTCTATAGCACGTACAAAGTATCTTACAAATATAATTTCATTTTATCCTCACAAAATCCCTGGGAGGTAGGTGTTATTATCCCTGTTTTACAGATGAGAGAATCAAGGCAGACAGAGATCAAATGAGTTGCTCAGGATCACTGGCAGATCTCTGTTAAGTGCTTGGGACTAGTTTTGATCTCAAGGTGTCCCAACTCCTCTTCTAGCACTACTTTGTGCACCATTTAGCTGCTTCTAAAAACAACATTTTACTGACATGGCTTTAAATTATGCCCTTTTAATATCTTTTATTATATAAAAGGAACAAAATTTCCTTTTCCTTAAAAAGATCTCATTTTAAAAGACTTTTTAAATAACTGATCCTTTGATAATCATCTTGGGTCCAAAACAAGAGATATAGATCATGGTAATGATTTGTATAAAGAAAAGAGACAACTTTGTTTTCCTGGTTTGTATGTGAATTTAGAGCTTTCCCTTTGATTTTGGCTGAATAGTGAAATTTCTTCTAGTACTTTTGATAATTAATCTTTGTCTTTTTTTTTCCCCCCTCTAGATGTCATAGTTTTTATAGCAAACGATATTCTCGGGCTTTGTATTTGGGAGCCAAGGCTATTCAGCTCAATAGTAACAGTGTCCAAGCTTTGCTGCTGAAGGGAGCAGCCCTTAGAAATATGGGCAGAGTTCAGGAAGCCATAATCCACTTTAGGGAAGCCATACGCCTTGCCCCTTGCCGACTGGACTGTTATGAAGGTAAGAACAGTGAGCACATAGAAAGCTATTGGGGACTGGAAAGGAGGCCATAATACTGCTACTAAGCTCTACATTTCTTTGGCTTCTTGATGCTGGGAAGTAGTTTTGTGTCACATATTTAGGAATTCAACTTTCCTCCATTTGGGCTGGCTTTCCCCTCCCCCCAGTTTTGTTCTTTGTAGTGTTGTTTTTTGATGGCTAGGAATGTACAGAGTTCTTTTCTTTGAATGCTAGAATGGAAGGGATATTGCCTGATACTTGGGCAGGGCTGGGTGTGGGAACCAGGCAGTTCTCTGGGATCCCAAACTAGGGAAGGTTTGGCTTAAGTTTTACTTTCTTTTGAGGGATTCGGGTTCATGTGAACTTGACTTTAGGAGTTCAGATCAGCCATGCCAGTTTCACTACCACTTAGTGACTCACCTCACAGAAATTAAAACATCTTATAAATGTACTTCCTCCCAAGTAGATTTTTATTAAAATGTAAAAATAGACTCAGAAGCTTACTCTCACAGTGGATGAGTTCAGATTTGAAGAGAAAAATTTCGAAAGGCAAAACTATTGATAGAGCTCAGTAGCTACAGATTCTTTTTTAAAAAGTTTTTATTTGTAAGCAGTCCTTTCTGCTTTCTCCTTCTCCAAACAAACAAGCAATGCCCACAAAATAGGGCTTTTGACTTATTACTAGACCTTGTTCTTGGTGGGGAACACTTGAGACTCCCTGTTCTTCCTGCTGTAATCGAGAACCCTTGTGGTGGTCAGCACATTTCCCCCTTTCATGTTCCTGATTGCTTGAAGATACCTTCCTAGTAGCCAACGTGGCTTTCTCCCTGTCTTTTCTCCCTTCCTCCCTTTCCAGAAGCAGATTGTGGTCAGTGTGGATTTGGTGATATTTTGAAGCCCAATTTGCTTCCTTATGTAGGATCTCTATCTGGTACACTTTTTAACCACATTCTGTGCATTTGTGTCTAGATATCTGACTTATATTACTGACTCTTCTCTTGGATTTTGTCTTCTGTGAACTTCTAAGGGTATTTACTGCTATTCTTCCTTAACTGTAGTTACTTTCTCTCCCCCACCCCCAGTTACATGTAAAACAACATTTTTTTTTTTTAGTTATACATGTACATTCATTTTTTACATATTTCCATATGTATCATCTTGGGAGAGAAAAATTAGAATAAAAAGGAAATATCATGAGAAAAAAAAGAACATTAGTATTGTGTTGATTTAAGTATTTGTGTTGATTCACTCAGTTTCTCTAGGCACGGATGGCATTTTCCATCCAAAGTGTATTGGGATTGCCTTGGATCACTGAACCCCTAAGAACCAAGTCTTTCATAGTTGATTATCCCACAATCTTCCTCTTGTTGTGCACAATGTTTTCTTGGTTCTGCTTGTTTCACTCAGCATCAGTTCTTGTGAATCTTTCCAGACTTTTCTGAAATTAGTTCATCATTTTTTATTGAACAATAATAGTTCATTACTTTCATAAACCATAAATTATTCAGTCATTCCCCAATTGAGGGTCAATTTCCACTTCCTTACACCACAAAAAGAACTGCTACAAACATTTTTTTGGTACCTATGGGCCCTTTTCCCTTTTTTATGATTTCTTTGGGATACAGGCCCAGTTGTTGCACTGCTAGATGAAAGGATGTGCCCAATTTGATAGCCCTTTGGGCAATATTTTCTGGTCTTTTTTTTCCATAGCATTATCGGGAATCTCAAGGTCATGTATTATAATTTTTCATACTAAGAGGTCATGTAATTTGTCCAAAATCATAGATCTTATTAGATGGTTTCTGTCACTGGCCAATGTGGGTTGATTCTCTCAGAGTTGTCTGTCTTTCCAGTCTTGTTATTGTTGTTTTCCTGGTTTTGCTCATTTTGCTCTGTATTAGTTGCTACAAGTCTTCCCAGGTGTCTCTGAAATTGTCTCCTCATTTCTCATAGCACAGTTACATTTCTTTACATTCATGTGTCATCTGTTCTTCAGCTAGTCTTCAATTGTTGAGTCCTCTTTAGTTCCAGTTCTTTTCTACCCTCCTTCACATTTTCTCCTCTGCAATTTCCGCTAGCATGGAGATGACAGGGTGATCCTCCAGTGGGAGAGGTTGTGAGTAGAAAAACAAGAGTGAGCCATTGCCCCATGGCTAATAAAAACATCGTCCTGTTTGCTCTTAATTAGTTTTTGGTTAAGTAACCTCAGTGGGTGGTAGGAATCAGTCATGGGTCTTGTTCTGCTGGTTGATTGTAGGTGGGAGGACATTGGAGGATCTGCTGGGGCCTGGGCAAGCTATAGGTCTGGTCAGAGAGATGTGTGCCAGAGGGTTCTTCCTGGAGACTGCTCCCTAGTTAGGATGGCTGAAGGAGTGGGCTGTTCTTAAAATGATCATAGCAAGGTATCGGGAACAGGCTGCATAGCTGGGTAAGTGCCCCCATCTGGAATTCCTGTTGCTGGGCAGGCAAAAGTTGTTGGATCAGTTGCGTTTGAGAGCTTTGAGCAGCAGATGAACTGAAGTCACTCAGTCAGGCACCAGGATGCTTCTTCCCCAACAGTGGGGGACCTCGGGGCTGCCCCAGGTGGAAAATGGCCCAGGTCAGAGCTTCCATGCCAGGCAGAGTGGGTACGGGCCCACCCTTCCAGTTTGGGCAGCTGGGAGACTGGTCATAAATAGGGAGAAGGCGAAGAAGAGGGAGAACCAGTCATGTGATTGGAAGCTGCTTTGGCCTTTAGGGAATTAAATGCTTTCTCCAGTCTAATAGATTGTTGTTGTGGTCTAGAACTCTAACATGGCATTCACAGCAGTACGGGTCACTTCTCCTGGCTTGCTGAGCCAGGTCTTCTGCTCTCCCAGACTGTCTACATTTGGCCCCATCTTGCCTTTAAACATAGGTCAAAGATAATTGAAAGCTGGCAACAATCAGATGCTTGTTGCCTGAGAGGAGGAAGAGGATTCTTCCTTCTGGCTATTCTCTTGATCCCTTCCAGACTCTCCCAAGCTGAGTCTCGTGATTGTATTAGAAGCTCCTTATGGCACCCAACAATTGAGGTGAACATTGCAGGTGTGGAGGATTTTTCTATTAGATGCTTGATGGGGGAAACTACCTTTGATATTCTCAAGAGCTCCTTTTGACTCATTTCATTCTAGAAGCTCTTTCCTGGTCTGCCTTTTGACAGGCTTCTAGATCGTAAACCTTCAAGCAGTCAGTGGAGCGGCACTTTTGGAATACTAATGTATCTGCCTCCCCTCCCACTTTGTTTTCTCTTAGGTCTCATTGAATGCTATTTAGCTTCTAACAGCATTCGGGAGGCAATGGTAATGGCCAACAACGTCTATAAAACCCTCGGAGCAAATGCACAGACCCTCACCCTTTTAGCCACCGTTTGTCTGGAAGATCCGGTCACCCAGGAGAAAGCGAAGACCTTGCTGGACAAAGCCCTGAGCCAGAGGCCAGACTATATTAAGGCAGTGGTGAAGAAAGCAGAGTTACTTAGTAAGTCTGTCCAGATCCTAGAGACTGTTTAACCAGCAGTGACTGCTCTGAAGCATCATCATTCATGTTAACTAAGGGGGAATGGCTGCTGTTGGCCAGAAATGGTGTTGGTGCAGTGTAGTTAGCCAGGTGGGATCACCAGGGAAAGGACACACTGACCAAGAAGGAACCAGATCATTTTGGTCAGAAAACCCATTGTGTTTTGACTTGTGCTTTCAGCCAGGGCAGCAGCAGCAGCAGAGTGAAAGAATGAGCAATGGGGTGCTGGCCCAGAGAATGGGCTCTCACTTCTGTCATCATGTGCTGTTGCCAGTTCTAGAAATAGATTGTCAGGTTGGGATGAAGGCCGTGGTCGGCCGGCTTTGTGAGGTAGCAGGGCTGAGATGAATTGTCCTCTGAGTGGGACAGTGAGGTGATCTTGCTCTTCTCAGGCAGAGAACAGAAGTATGAGGATGGCATCGCTTTGCTGAGGAATGCGCTGGCCAATCAGAGCGACTGTGTGTTACATCGGATACTGGGCGACTTCCTGGTGGCCGTCAACGAGTATCAGGAAGCTATGGACCAGTACAGCATCGCTCTCAGGTGAGGCTTCCGCAGCCCCTTTGGGAGAGGCTCGCCCAGGTTACCAGGTGCAGTGTGAAGCATGACAGTGTGATTGTAAGAATGATCTGGGAGGTGCCCCTGTCAGCCTTCCTCAGGTGGCAGTATTTGGGGACAGAGGGGCCAGTGTGGTGGGTCCTGCTGAGTGTTTCTAAACAAATAGGAACATTAGAATAAAGTCCATTTTGACTTTATTCATCATCGTGCCACAGAAAGTCAGAACTAGAACAGTCTTTGGAGATTTTTCTAGTCCAAAGTGACGTGGTACAAACATTTCTGGATTTGAAGGGTGTCACTACCTAGGACTTGTGGGCTTAGGCAAGTCACTTGGTCCCCTTAGGGGCTTCTGCAACACAGTGTCTTCCCCTCTGAAATGGAAGGTCCCCTTAATTTTCTAAGTCAGGAAACTGAAGCCTCCAGAAGGAAGCTTCTTGGGCCACCTCCTCTCAGGGGCTCTCTGGCTTAGGGAAAAGTCCCCCAGGGGAGCAGGATGTGACCAGGACTCTCCTTTGTCTTATTGTCTCTTAGCTTGGACCCCAATGACCAGAAGTCTCTAGAGGGGATGCAAAAGATGGAGAAGGAGGAGAGTCCCACTGACGCCACTCAGGAGGAAGATGTGGACGACATGGAAGGGAGCGGGGAAGAAGGAGACCTGGAGGGCAGCGACAGTGAGGCAGCCCAGTGGGCCGACCAGGAGCAGTGGTTTGGCATGCAGTGACTGGCCCGGCGTCTGAGAAGAAGAGCCCCGCCTTATTGCCATGGGGAATTGGGTTTTCTCACTCTGTGTCCTCAGTTGTCACTTCATTTTTGAAAACTGGGCCTTCCGAGCTCTCCAGCTCTCTGTCCCCTCCTGCTCTTGTCGCGAGCAGAGTCTGGGAAGCATGCACGTTTGCTCGAGGCTGTGGGACAAAAGTCGGTCTCCGTGCACTTTGGTTCTGAATCCCCGCCTCGGAGTCGGGCTTCATGGGGAATATGGCAGGGGAACAGCAAAGGAAGCCTGCTCCAGGGCCGCCATGCTCTCGCTAGTCTCTGAGGGCGGCTGCCTGGGCCTTTGAACACAATTCCCCCTTTGCTAATAACTCCCATGGGCTGTTCCAAATCTCCCTTTTGATTTTGCTTCTTTCTGCAGTGTTGGTAATGCCTTAAATGGAGACTGGGTCTTTTGCAAACATTTTCCTCTTTGATAATCTAGTGATTTGCTTCTTAAGCCCGGGCCATGATCTTGGTTCTGGATTATAGCTTCTTACTGAGCAGGGAACGAGAGTCCCTTTTCTTAGGATTTTTGACTCTTCATTTGCTGTTAGAGAATAAAGCCACTTTGGGGGTACAGAAATGGAACTCCTCTGGCTGAAATGAAAGCCACTCTGCAGTTTTTGTTATTTCCTGTTGTGTCTGGTCTCCAGGAATAGCTGGAAAATTAATTTTTTTGTTAAAAAGTTTTAAATTTATGCTGCCTCATCTACGTGTGGGTGTCATTGTGTGCCAGCTGCGCCTCTGCTGGTAGCTTCCTAACTCACCGTTTCGGGTTTTTGGGGCCCGAAATGTTGGCCACAGAATCTCCATCTTTCCCTCCAGCCTCAGGTCTTAGGAGCCTGAAGAAGAAATTGAGCCGTGGTTTGAATTTGAATGCTTAACTTGCCCGTAGCCTCATCTGCTTCGTGTGGTAAAGGGATCCCTCCAAACGGGCTCCCGCTGCTTTTCAGAACCAGCCTGGCTGTAACCCCAAGATCTGTGCTGGTCACTTGAAGGGATGGCGGAGGCTGCTCTCTTCATCTGCCCTCATCCGTCTCTGAAGCTGTGAAACGTGCATAAGAACAGGCCGTGATGACCCTAATGGGGGAGAAGCCCTGTGTCTGCTGGACTTGTCTGGAGGCTGGCGGGCATCCTTTGCCATGGGCCTTAAGGCCGCGAGCTTGGCTCCCGGTGGGGCAAGCCTTCCAGATGGTCCAGCATCAAGTGGGGAAAGCCAGCTGGGCTGGGCTGGGGACAGTGCTTCCTCTGGACAAGCGCGCCTCTGCTCAGGGGAACGAGGGGAGCAGCTCTGCTTCTACCGGTGCTCGTCTTGGGCGGTGAAGTGGAAAAGATCACCTGGTGACTGCCTGGTGGGCTTGGAGCACTGACCAATGCCCTGGAACCCAAGTGTCTGGGAAGGGCTGCTGCCACCAAGGCAGAGTGAGCTCCTAGGGCCCCTGCGCTTGCGGGCCTGGGATTCTGGGCCTTCACCTGTTCATGGCTGGCAAGAGATGGCTTGGCTCCACAGGAACCTGACCAAGTCCCCAGAGACCCTCTGGGTAACTGGAGCCACTCTCCTGGCTGCTGGGGAAGGACTTGGGGAGGAAAGGGCCAGATGTGGGGGTTCCACTTCCTTTGGGAATCCTCCCTGGCTGAGGGTGGGACCAGGGAAGGGCTCCCAGGGGAATGGTGGGCCGCTGCTGCGAGTGCCACGTGGCACACACAAAAGGGAAGTCTCAGTGACCTGTTAGCCAGAGAACAGTGAGATTTGAATCCGGGGCTCCTGGCTTGTTGGCATTTACAAAATGTTGATGGTTTGTGGTTTTTCAGCTCTTGGGGCGTTACAGGCTGTATTGGAAGGGGCCCCCGACTATGTAGGAGCTCTTAATTTGGGCCGGGGCAGCCGGCTCCTGGACCCCTTGCAGCTAACACTCCCTCCTGTTTGTGTCTGCTCAGGGAACACACACCCATTTAACATTTGGGATGTTAAAGGTGCTGCTAGCAACAGCCTTGGGGCCATCTCTCTAGGTGGGGTAGGGCGAGGTCCAAGTGAAGCCCTACCAGGTCTGCACATAACAGGCACCTACTGTGTACTTGGCACTGTGCTGGCTGCTGGGAAGACCAATCACTGCTTTCCCCAAGGGGCTTCCTTTCTATGGGGAGATAGTGTGAACACAAAGGAGTAAAAATAAGATGGGAGGTAGCAGAGCCCATCCAGAGATGGGGAGGAACTAACCGGGGCCTTCTCGAACGGGGCATCAGGCATGGCCTAGGAGCCGGTGGGATGGCAGGAAGGAGAGGCCTGGTCACTGGAGGGCAGGAAGACAGGAGATTGGGGGGGCTGTGGGGAAAAAGCACTGTAACCTGGCCTATCTGGAAAGCAGTTGGTGGCTCCCTCCCCCCCCCATACCTGTGCTAGGCTTGGGTCCCAATGAGATCAAGGGGAGAGGGAAAGTACCCAAAGGTTCAAAGATATCGATTCAATATTTGAAAAATGGTTTTGAATGTCACAGGGGAGACGTGTGCTGTTAGAAATGGGGATGGAGCCTGGTAAAGAGACATGGAAAGCCTCGAACAAACTGATGCGCAGAGAGGTGAGCCAAGGCAGAGGGACCCTTTCTGTGATAACCCTGTAAAGGCAAGACGGGGTCCCTGGTGAGCAGCCGCGATTTCGGCCGATTGGAGATGAAGCAGGTGACCCTTCCTCCCAAACGAGGCGGGTAGACTGGGACATAGCCAATGTTAGGATTTGTTTTGCTTGACTATGCATATTTGTTACAGGGATTTCAATTTTTTTTCTTCTGGGGTGGGCTTGGCCTGGAGTGGGGGATGGAGGGAGAGGGGGAAAACCACATTTTTGTTAATTGAAAAAAATAAAAATTTAAAAAAGATTATTTTGGTATTTGTGAGCTTCTCATGGCTAATCATGGTAGCAAAGTAGATCAGAAAATGTCTCTAGAATATTAATAATAATGGTTGGCATTTATATAGCACCTACTGTATACCAAGCACTCAATAAAGTGCTTTGCAAATATCTTTGATCTTCACAAAAATCCTGGTGGTGTTCTACCATTGTATACTTGAGGAAACGGAGGCTACATTTGAACTCGGGCCTTCCTTGGTGCTCTCTCCACTGAGCTGCTGAACTTGTGGGTGCTCTCCTTCCTTTGAATGCTCATGAATATGTGTTGTCTCTCTCTCTGCTTGAGATTTCCTGAGAACCAAAGCACTCTGGTACTTTGTTCTTAGTGGGTGTTTAATAAATGCTTGGATTTGGTTACAAACAAGTAAGGAACTACAGGAGGGAAGGCCCTTCAGGAAACACGAGCTCTCAGTGGGCAAGTGCGTGGGTCTTTGGGGTGCCTGGCAATCTCCTGGGCGCAGGGCTACCTGCTCTGTGTCTCGTGGCTCTACACCCCCTGGGGGAGCGTCTTGTTCCCTTCCTTTCGGGATGGTGTTTTGGTGAGACGGTTTATGGGGTCCTGAAGCAGACTGACTCAGGCTCCTGTGGAAGGAGGCAGCCGACCTTTGTGGGCCTGTCCTGAGGGGCAGCGGTCGGACAGTTAAGTGTGAGGCTTGTCCTTGGCAGCCCCCCCCCCCCTGCCCCGGCCTGGCCCCCTAAGGCCCTGCTTGTCTTTGATTCCAAATCATCAGATTTTAGCTGGGGGTGCGGGTCCCGTTGGCCTGGAAGTCCAATCCTGCCATTTTACATGAGCAGACAGGCAGGCCCAAGGAGATGATCCTGGCCATTGAGCAGGGAGCCTTGGAAGTTGGTTCGAACTCGGGCCTCCTCATTTCAGAACCTGCTCCTTCTTGTACCAGGCTGCCTCTTACTAAGAAGTCTTAGTAAGGAGAGGACCAGATTCAGGCCTCCTGAGGTAGCCACCCAGGTGACCGACGGAGCAGCTGCTGTGGGCCATTTGGTGCCCTCCTGGGTCAGGGGCTAGTCGAGCCCATGAAATTGTGGCTGCCTTCCTGGCCCGCTCTGCAGTGGGTGAGTGGCTGGGGAAGGGGTGTGAGCCCAGCCTGAGCAGAGATGAGGGAAGAGGGCTGGGGATGGGGGGCAGGTAGCCCAAGCCTAGGCCTGGCTTTCCAGGAGATCCAGCCAAAGTGCCAGCTGCCTGGCTGGCAGGGATGCCTGAGCCCAGGAGGCCCCGGCCTGCTGGGAGGAGGCTGTGATTATAAAAGAAGTCCCACCAGAGGTTCCGAGCATGGAGCATCACCCCCAATTTCTCTGTGATGTTCCCCTCCTGACTTTGAGATCCAACTACCCATCACATCTCAGAGGTGGTGCTGGGACGGATTGCGTTCCCCCATGGGTAATGATCTCATCCCACCCAAGAAAGCAGGATCAGGTAAATGGCTCCCGAGGGCTCAGATGGAGCAGTGTCCCAGGGGAGAATGGTCGGGCCGCGAGCGGCCTCGGGATTGAGAACGCATTAGAAGCCCGGATGCTGCTTTCCTGTTCATCCCATGCTCCCCCATTCTCTCCTTCCCTTCTTTGCCTAGATTCACAGGGAGGGAGTGTTTTTGTTTTTTTGGTGGGGAGGAGGAGTTGCCTTGAGACCTTAGAGGCGGTGGGACTTCCGGTCCAACATCCGGTCAGATATCCACCCCAGGGTGCCTCCAATGGAACCTCCTCCATGCTCAGCTCTGCCCTCCCCCCCCACAATGGATTAGGAAACATGAGCATATGAGGTTGGTGGTCCATCAGCTCCCCTGCTCTAATCTCTTGGGGTCTCCTGAGGAGCTAATCTACATCCACCCCAATGGGGAGGTGATGTTTGGGGGGGACAGAAGGGAAGGTGCCCAAGGTGGGTGAGATCCTGGGGACTGCAGAGACAGAAAAGTATCTGTTAAATGGGCATTTGAGACGTGCTCATGCCAACAGGGAAGGGGATTCAGAGCGGCTTATTGGGCACTGACCCTGCCCTATGGGAAGGCACGGAGGCGGCCAGCCAGGCCGGGAGTCGGAGCTCCTCTGATGAGGATTTGGGATTATACGCTTTAATTTGCCTAGAAAAACACTACCATAGTAGGCAAAGCCTGGGGAGGCTCGGATGGGAACTGATAAATATTTTGTTAGCCTCTGTGGGAGCTAAACATTGATGTCAGACCGTCTTGCAGAATCTGGTACCAGGAGATGAGCTGTGCCAGGGTGGCCTGCTAGAGCCCCTGGCATCTGCAGGGGGTCGGGAGAAAGGGCCTCACATCTGACTCACCCGACTGACCAGTCCATCCCGGTCATTTGGCCAACACACGGGGGTCCGGACTTCGACCCTCTCTCCCTGCACCCCTAAATCCCTGTCTGCCTCCCACTGGTGTATTTGGCCTGGAGAGGGCTCCCAGCCCCTACGGTGGATGGATCTTCCTCACCCCTGAGTTCTCCAGACTGCCCCCTAAGCCAACATGGGCCCACAGCAGCTGCTCCTGGCAACGATCTGGGACGGTGGCGTGTGCTTGGCAGCTGCCAGCATCTGCCAATTTCTCCGGCCTCTGTCAGTAACACAGCAAAAGGATCAGGAGTGCAAGGGTCCGGCCCCGGCTCAGCCCCAGTGAGGAGGCTAGCTCCAGCAGCCTTCACAATGCAAGGCCCGGATAATGGCCATATTAAAAAATGGGGTAATGGGATCAGGGTGCCATTTAACTATGCCTGGCCGGGGTCTGTGAAGAGAGGAATATGCTTCTTTTCATCAGAGATGGGGGACCACGGGGATTGTTTTGGTGGTTTTACACAAGGGGAGCTGCTGTCCGGACATTATGCAACTCTGAAAAGGGGACTTCACTTGAGAATGCTCCTTGGTCTCATAGGGAGAGCTTGGGGACCCAGAGGCCCCTCGCCCTGGCACACTGGCCAATCTCCCCTTGCGGGTCAGACTACACCACGGACAGCTGGGGAAGGAAGCAGGGGAGGGGACATACCCCTTTCCCAGGGACAGGTTCCTTAGATTCTAGCAAAGGAGGGAATGGATGGATCCTACAGGGTACATTACTTCTACCTCCCTGCCCGCTGAGCTCAAGAAAGGTAGGAAAAGTGGGGGCCAAACATCCCTGGGCGCCCCTTCCTTTGGGCTTCTGGCCTGCCCACCACTCCCTGCTTCCCCGGGCCAGTAACAAACAGGAAGGCCTTCGCCATTTCAGACAAAGTGCGTCAAATAACACCCCACAGCTGTATTGTAGAATAAATTTATTTACCTGAAACCATGATGGTTGTGATGCTGATTGTTCTCAGCACAGAAATAAACAACTCATCTTTATTTACAGTCTCTAACGTCCAACATGCGTTTGTGATCAAAAGTGGACTTTTAGCATTAGGTCTAAGATAACCGCATCACGATATTTGTATTATTGCACCAACATCTGTCTACTGCTTGGATTTCCTTAAATAAGTTACATTATTACAGTGCAAAAGAGTTGTTTGCACACATTTAAAAAAAAATACAACAACAATAACAAAACTGAAGTTCTGGACTGGAGGGCTGGCTATGATTTTGAACATTCAACATCTGTAGTGTTTTCCATGAGTTTATAAATAAGCATACTGTACATGGCCGGTTTAGAAAGTAGCACGTTTCAATGAGACCGTACAGAAGGTTGGCTACTCACAACAGAAGGCATGCATTACAACTGAGGATCTGTACATTATAGAAGCTATGGCATTTTGTCCCGGGGGCCGAGGAGGAAACTCGGGTGCCGGCTCCACTCAGGTGGTCCAAGTTTTTAAAGACTCACATCTCCGTGCAGCAAAGAACCAGACTTCCCGGGAGGGTTTTCGGATTTAAGCTATATTGCACGATTGTAAAATAGTATTTGATTCTTTTTAAAAAAGTGAAACCCCATCGGTAATACACGTCCTCCACATCACACACAATGAGCTCGAGAGGATTTTTTTTTCCTTATTTTGGGTTTTTTTTTTTTTTTGGCTTTTTTTGTTTTTTTTTTTTCCAACATCACACATGCAGAGGACCGGTAGATGTTGCTAAAAAAACACACATGCACGCAACAAAACAACCTCACACTTCTGCAAAATGGTTTAGGAAGCGGTTACTCCAGTATTGCTGAAAAGGAAAGAGAAAGGAGATCAGCCTGGTAGGAAAATGGGGGGAGAAAGGAAGTTATTCTTATGACAAAAATAAGACCAAAAGATCAACAGTGACAGAGAGAGACGGTGCAGGCTTGGCTCTTTCTGGAACTCAGCTCACCGGCCGGCAGGTTCCCACGAGAACTCTCAACGGCCCAGAGTGGGGGACGCCTGGACTACACTGACAGCTGCCCTCGCCCTTGGCTTGGCGCAGTTAGGAGACGTGTCCCAAGAGGTGGTTAGTGCACGTGAAACCAGCACACAGAAGATCGAGAGTTAATGGTTAGAAGCGCAAGTCAGGAGTGAGCAGTGAAGGCAGACCTCCCTTCCCCTGGGCCCAGGCCAGCTGCCGGACCCTCGGGATTGCCCGTGCTCCGGAGAGATGCCCCGCGGCTTCAGCCAGAACCTGCCGCCCTAGCCTTCCATCCCTATGTGGGGACAGACTCCTCTTTGGGGGATGGGCCCGGCTCATCCGGTCATTCTAAGCCCTTGCAGGGGCCTTGGAGGCTCTGAGCTAGGGGCGGCTGCAGCAAGCAAACTAGGCCCGAATGCAAAGAGCACCTGCTACCAGCTCTACCACGGCCAAAGAGAGCGTGGCCCCTCTGGGCAGTCTGTAGCACTTCAGCCTAAGTGATGGGGACACCCATGGGGAAAAGCAGCCCCGTCAGACAAGCACATGCCTGAAGAGCCATGTTGGAGGCTCCCTGTCTGCCTGGGCCCCTGTGGCTGACCTCCCTGAAGGAGGGCTTGTGGGAGAAAGCCGGCCTGACCTCAAACAGCTGCAGCTCATCCAGGTAGTGAAAAGAACACAAGTTTCCCTTTAGCATCCTGGTCCTAGCTCTCCTGGGGACCCCCCTTACCTACGAGGGAGGCTCCCACAGACACAGAGTGGTGGGGCTGAGGGACGTGGGCCCAGCTAAGACGTCAAGTGAGTGGCTGGGAAGGCTGCCCTGGACCCCATCCTGGAACATCAGCTGGCCCAGAGGGTCTTTGTGGAAGGGTCAGTGAGGGGTCAACCCTGGCACTCTGGACAGAACAGTGTCCCTCCTGTTTGATAAAGACTTAACGTCCTCTGTGAGACCAAGCCAGGTGTCAACTACTGACTTAAAGGTCAAGGACATGACCCAGAAATAGGAGGAGCTACAGAGAGTAACTGCCTACAGGAATCAATCTGGCGAGGACCCTCCGCTCCCAGAGTGAGACATGGGGGGCTAGCTCAGCCTCTGCCCCGACTGCGTGGCTACTCGGGCCAGGTGCCCCAAGGGCAAAAATCACAGAGCACGGCAAGGGAGCACGGGACCAAGGAAGTCATCATTTATTCGTTAACATCATACAGTAGACTATTTTATATCAAATCACCCTCTGGTTAACAGCAACAAAAAAATACTCACTTTAGTTGATGAATGTTGGAAGGCATTGGAGAAAAACACCACAGTTAGGACAGTTAATGACTTACACGTTGTTGGTATTGGACTCAACTCGAAAACATGCGCAAACATCAACCATGACAATGATGGTGGAGGTTAGTGCCACAGGAAAATAAAAACCGTTCTATACAATATGTCCATTTGGTCAGGTGCTATTTACAGATTTTACAAAAACACGCGCACCCCCCTCCCCCCGGGCGCCCATGGTACGTGTCTCTCACGTATCTAGCAGATGATTCATGCCCTCAGACCCAACTTCTAACTGTGCCAGGCTCTTGCCCCTCTGGAATCGAATACCAGGGCTCTGGTCTAAGGCCTCGAAGGGAAATTTCCATTTAGGAAGGAGTCCTGCCTAGGCTTCAGCCACTTTTAGAGTTAAAACGAGACAGGTCTTTTCCTCTGTCCATTTAAAAGGTTTTATTTATTTCTTTTAAAACTAGATAAGTGCCGCTGAAGTGGGCAACATTGGCAAAACAATGTCTGTTACAAGAAAATACATTAGACGTTTAAATAAATAACCTTAAAAACTACATCGGGGAGATGAGTCCAGGAGAGTGAATCTGGAACAATGTTTTCTGCACAAGCGAGAATAGGCCTACCTCTCATTGAGACGGATGTAAACAAAACCATCGGCATCCGAGAACCAAGAAGCCAAGAGGGGAGCGGGGGAAGGGCGGGGGGGGGGGCGGTGCTGATGGTGAGGGGCAGGAGGGGGCGGCAAACCAAAAATACTGACTGAGGTAGCAGTACTCTGCTCAGTGCAGAAAAATTGGCTTATGAATAAAAAAATTAGACCGTGACATCAAATTAAATCCAGGTGATCATGCAGAAGACAATACATGCTACTTAGTTTTAGAAAAAAAAAAAAAAAAAAAAAACATAACAAAAAACCACACACATTCATTCCCTAAAATCTGCCGCCAATTAATTTGCTGACAATGTCTGCTGGCTCAACGATTTCTTTATACAAGGATGAGACTATTAGACAGAACACTGTACATGCTTTTTCATCTACAAAAAAATATTTGCATAAAATAGTGTTAGTTCTCTGTACATGTCAATGGACACTTTAATTATGTGTATAAAAAAGGAAAATCTTGCCCCACTGGAGTCAGAAAAAGCAAAACAAAATCTAGAGTATGAAACCTCCTTCACCAGCAAACATGTTCATGTGAAAATTCAGCAGAAATAGACAGTTGCTTTAAACAATAAAAAAAAATTAATTGATTAAGTTAAACATCTTTTATGTAAAACTACGTCAGTCAAGACCAGAACATGTCACTAAAGTTAGTGTCTGTGCTATAAAGCCAGATAACCAAGGGCATAATGATCAGCACAAACGGCCAGGAAATCCCTTCGGTGCAGGCTGGGAAAGAGCACGGTTTGGTGGCGGGCTGCACACACTCTTTACCAGGTTCCAGGTAGTTACGGGCCACAAATTTCAGGGTCTCATCCATAAGGATCACGGGCAGGGAGATCTTCAGCACCATGAGCCACTGGGTCACATTCAGAGGCGTGATCTGGAAGATGAGCTGAAGAAGGCGGCCAGGTCATGGTTGTGCTTCCCCACCCAAGCGGGCTGAGGGGCAGGGGTTGGGGAGGAGGGTAGGGAGGGGGTCGTGAGGCCTGGGAGACTCACCGGCAGAGGCTCTACGTAGAGGATCAGGAAGTGCAGGGACATGGAGAGGCAGATGGAGCCCACGAGCCAGATGTTCTCCCAAGGAGGCATCCTCA
>JAJPUD010023569.1:3920-19813 GCA_023553655.1 Myrmecobius fasciatus
TTTTTTTTTTTTTGGAAGTCGTTTGTGAATTTTAAATAATGAAATAAGACACAAAAATCAAGAGCATTTCTAGAGAGTAATAACAAAATCCAAGGGGAAATTTTAAAAAAAGGGGAAGATCCATTCAAAAGAATGGCCACAATGCTGAGGATAACTGGGTGATCCTCAAACTACTAAAACATATTCAGTGCAATTTCAAGATCCTTCCTGAAGAAATAAAGGGCAATTTAAATAACTGCAAGAATATTCAGTGCTCATGGCTGGGCCATGCTAACTTAATAAAAATGGCAACACTGCAGAAATTAATTTCCAGATTGGGTGTTTTACTAATTAATATATAATAGGGATCCTTTATGAAGCTGGCTAAAATAACAGTAGAAATCACATAAAGGAATAAAGGATCTAACTGCCAACTTTAAAAAGACAGAAATAATGAGGAGACGGTACTTCCAGACCACAAACTATGGAATAAAGCAGCAATCCTCACTTGGTAATGGAGAAGCAGAGCAATGGAACAGGCCGGGAAGAATAAAGAATAAAAGTAACCCAGTTATTAATACACCCTAAGCTACAAAAGCACACCCTACACGACCAGAGATGCCGGGGAAACTGAAAAGGGGTCAAATAGAAATTAGGTCTGGACGAGTATCTTACGCAATGAACTCAAAATTAAAGTGACTTGAAAATGAAAGAAGCTATCACACAAAATTGAAAAGAGAATGAGAGGACCCTTCTCTGTTGTGGGTCGGGTTTAAATTCGTAACCAAATCAAGGGACAGAGCCTGTTACAAAAGGGAAAAACAGACCATCGGAACCAGCGGAACTGGAAATCGAGAATCGTCTGCACAAACAAAATTAATGCAACTTGAATAGCACGGGAAGTGTTCAACTCAGGGAAAAAATCTCTACTAGCCAAAATATATAGGAAGGTGACTGAAAATACATGAAGACCAACAGCCTTTCCCCAGGAGATAAAGGGTCAAAGGATATGAAAAGAAACTACTCTCCAAAGAAGTGAAAATAAATTAACTAACTCACAAATAACAAGAGAATCCAATCCAATCTAAACAACTCGGAAATCTCACCCTCCGCACTCTGCTAGAAAATGTCAGTGGCTGAATTCAAACTCAGAGCTTCCAACCACTCCTCGTATTTTCTCAAGGACATCTGCTCAAGTCAGGAAGCTAAATCCAATGAAAAGATCAACTATTTTGGATCAATCTACAGGCTTTTAAAAACCTCTAGGTTTATTTTGCTTTGTTGGCTTTAAACATGTATAAACATATCTACATACACATTTATTTGATTTTATTTCGAACTGGTTTTGAAGGGTTTTTTTTCATGTTTTGTTTTAATTTTTTTTAAAACAAAACCGTCCTGATATATTCCATTTTTTTTCCCAGCATCTCCCTTTCCCCTTCTCCTAATGCAATTCAGGAAAATTAACCAACGTATCAAAAATGGCTGACATTATACACAGCAGGGGAAGGGCTTTCTTACAATCTTCTTCGAGGGCGTTTGGGCATAATTTCAGGTCCATTCTGAAGTGCCACTGTTTCCATTTTGTAGTCAGAGCGCCTACTGTTTTCATGGTCCCGTTAAAGAGACTCTGGATTCATTCACAGAAGATTTCCCAAGCTTCCCCACAATAACATCTGTGTCTTCCGAAGCTGGACTAATTCCCTACATTCCAGCCTCAGCAGTGGGGCGCCCACTCCCCACCCTGGCCCACGCCCGGATGCCTCTGATTGTTAGGGAGCCAAAACCTGCCCCTTCTGACCTCCATCAGTCTACTTCCTGCCTTTTGTGTCCAGAACCACTAAGTCTCCTCGTCTGACGGCCGGTTAGACAACCCTGCACCATGATTTCACCAAGAAATGCTCCCTTTTCTGAGCTAAATGCTCCCGTAGTGATCCCTGTGTGGCCCAGTTGAAGCCCCCCATCAGCCTGGTAAGGGCCCGTCCATGTCTCTCCCAAGATGGGGTCCCTGGAGCTGGTCACGATGCTCCAGATGTGATCAGCTCAGGACAGAGCACTGGCCGAAGGTGGTAAGAGGGTCAGGAGATGGGGGCCTGAAACCCGGGTCTGGGAGGGATGTCACCCCCTGGGGAAGGCTGAACGAGCTTGGGCAGAAGACTAGCGCTCTAAGACACGGCGCCGGCGGCCTGCGGGAAACCCTTGGATGACTTGTGCGAGCCTGGGAACAACTAAAACCCCAGAGGCAGAAGCGGGGACTCCGAGGGCCGCCCAGAGCGGGTCTTTGCACTTTGCTTTTCTTGGATTTCTTTTTTCGCAGCATGCTAATAGGGAAATATCTTTTGCACGACTCCATAGTAGAATGGGCATATTTCTTCCCTTCTCAGGGGTGGGGGAAGGGAGGGGGAGAACTGGGACCTGAGAAGCTTTCGGAGAAAGGGTTTTAGGGAAGAAAACAATCCAGGCTCAACATCTGTTGGCTGGAGCTGTGACGGTGAACAACGAACCGATTTTTTCTGAAGCGAGAGACAGAGACAGAGAGAAAAGAAAGGAGAGACAGAGAGAAGAGAGGAGACAGACAGGCAGAGAGCTAACAAGAGGAGTCTAAATCCCAGGAAGGAGACTCTGACCCACAATGCCCCCAAACGGCCCAGGCTGAGCTGTTGGCTGCTGCTGGAGTCCTGGCTGTGTGATCCTGGACAAGTTTGCCTCAGTTTCCTCCTCCATAAAATGGGGGCATGACAGTGCCCACCTCCCAGGGCTATTGTGCCCAGCCCACAACAAAAGGCCCTCATCAGGACCCGCGATGCTGATGATGCAGAGATAACAACAGCATGAAAGAACATAACCCTGATGACCTCTGATGACCCCAAGTCCCCAGCTGGGGGGAGGGGGTCGGCCAAGTGGCGAGACCTGAAGGCCGGGCTTTTCAGGTTCGGTTACTCAGCAGTGAGGGTGGGGAAAGGGAGGGAGTGGCAAGGCTAAAAAGCAAAGCGGACGGGCCCTGGGTGGCAGAGGTCGGCTCCTGGGCACGGGCAGCGCCTGGCAGCCCCATCCTGTGCTCAGTGGCGTCCCAAAAGTCCCAGGGGCCCCATCCTGACGGCTCGGCTGCCTCCCCCGGGCAGCAGTCACCCTCCCTGGCCCCCACAGGACCGGCAGCCTGGACCGGCCCACTCCCGAACCCCAGCCCACGGTAGGAGCCCCCAGATTTTCAGGACGTATGTTCCTGAGGAGAGCTAGACTCACTGGGGCCCACAGAGGTCCAAGATGGCGACCCTGCAGGGCTGGGGCAGCAAGGAAGGCCTGCCGGGACAATGCCATGGCACCTTCTGGGAGACAACCGACTGATCCGGAAGCTAAAGCGCTGGAGATGGCGGCCGCGGAGGATGAGAGAAGGGGGCCCTCCTCCAGCACGCCCGTGGCTTCGGTCCTCCACCACAAAGGGCCCGAGGGCATAGACGGCTGCCCACCTCTGCAGCTGGCAAGCCTCAGTGCCCACTGGAGTTCGCCTACCTGTGAAAGCTTGCAGCTTCTGCCCCTCGTGCCCGTTGTGCCCGCCGCTGGCAGCTGAAGCTTTTCCAGGCCCGAAAGAGGACGGACAGATTTCTGGTCCGATAGAAGTGCTCGGCCTTGGCAGACTGCACCTGCAAGCGTGGCAGAGGCCAGGAGAGAAGGAGGGAAGAAGGGAAGTTACCCCAGAACTGCCCGCCACCAACCGCCGCGGGAAAGGACGAGAGGAGAGACGGGAAAACGCCCCTCGGCCACGCTCGGGCGGGGAGAAATCTCGGCCAGCCCCAGTCCCTCCCAAAGACACCTCCAAAGCAGAAGCCAGCCCCCTCCTGCCCCCCTGTGCCCTCCTTCCCCTCGGCCGCCCTCTCTCCCAGCCAGCTGACCGTCCCCTGCCGCCCAGGAGACCGCCTCGCTCCCGGCCTTGCCCTTCTCCAGTGTGGGTCTGCAGGCGCTCCATGGCACCTTCTCAGGTCAACCCTCCACAAGCTGAACCCCCCAGCCTGAAGGGACCTCCTGCATGGAGGCATCATCTCCTGCCTCAAGGCCTTTGCACAGGCTGCCTTGGTGCCCCTCTCCATCCTCTGACAGGCAGAGTCCTTCAGGACCCTTCCCTGAGCCCAGCCTTCCCTCTCCGGCTGCCTCAGTTTCTCCACTTTGTTCTACAAGTGCTTCCAGGTGTCTCATCTCCCACATGAACTGGAAGCTCCCCGAGAAGGGGACAATGGTGTTTCTTTGTCCCTGGAGCCCCGGGGTCCAGCCCATGGAGGGCACCTCATCATGCCCAAGTGGGTAGCCCCTGAGCAGGGGACGGCTGACCGGGTGGGTTCATGAATGCTGTGTGATAAGGGCAAGCAAAGGGGAAGAAGCCCCAGGAGGACTTGCAGGAACAGCCCTTGTGGAGAAAGGGAAGGGGGCAGCTGAGCTCGGGTTAAAGGTCAGGGCCTGTGCTGGCCCCTCAGACCACACGGGGAAACCCACCTTCCTCCCCTCAGAGGGGCCCGGGCGGCCACATGCTACCTACAGGCTTAGCAGAACCTAGAACTTGGGGGCCAGAAGTACCCACCCTGTGGTCCAAAGAACCCTTGGAAAAGGCAAACCCCCCTGGAAGCCGCCCCAAATGAGCCCCTAGCCTGGTTCCTGGCCAGCGCCCCGGCCTCCATGAGCTGGTGACCAGAGTGCCAGCCTGGGGCACACGGGCAGCAGAGGGAAAGACACTGCTTTTGCCCATCTAGCCCAGCTCTGGCACCCAGAGTGCTTAATAAGGCTTCTCGACGTGCCCTGACCTGGAGCAGGGGCCCAGAGAAAGGAGGTCTTGGGGTGCTACCAGGCTCCTGGGCCTCTGAGGGCCAGCCATGGTGGGAGTGCTGGGGCTCTGGGGGCGCCTCGATACCCTCTTGGGGCACCTTGTCACCCTCCAGGGGTGTCTTGACACCCTCTTGGGGCGCCTTGGTACCCTCTGGCCCCGATTCAGGTCCAAGATCTTTGAGATGGCACCTGGCTCTGGCATTCTGGGATTCTGCTGAGATGGGGGAGGCCTCCGGAGGCCCGCCTTAACTTCCTGCAGCTCTATGCAAGAACTCACCCACAGGAGGCGGGCGGCCCAGGGGCGCTGAGCTAAGGGCCCAGGGGGCTACAACACCCTCTTCCCCAAGCCCCCTTCGGCACCGACTCCAGCTCCCAACTGCCGTGAGAGGGACCAGCTTGAACTTGACCAGAGCTCCCTGCCAAGTGAGCAGGTGGGAGAACAAAGCAAAGTCAGGGGTCTGGCTCCCTGTGCCAGCGGAGGCCCAGAGGCTCGGAGGAGAGGCACGGAGGCTACTAGGGGAGGCCTGGAGGCTGCAAGGGGAGGCCGTCTTCCGGAAACTGCAGGGGGATGGGGGAGGAGCCAGCTCTGAGGCTGCTCAGCCTTAAGGGGGAGAATTCCAAGACCTGGAGGAGCCAGGAAAAGGTGGCCCTGGGGCCAAACAGATGCCATCAGTGTGACCTCCAGGAGCCCTAGGACAGGGGCCAATGGAAATCCAGGAAAGCCAGGCTTATCTAAGGGAGTCCCTGAAGGGTCAGCAAGAGACCCCCAAAATAGCCCCCATTCCCACAAAAAGACTGCAAGGAAAAGGGCGGGAGCACGGTGTCTTGGCAGAGGTCAGGATCCAAGGTGGGCAGGGCCCACAACCAAGATTTTTTTCAACAGGTATATATACCTTTTCTCGTTTTTTAAAAAAATCTTTCATAAAGTTAGATCTAAACGACTGGAATAATGGCAAGTGTTCATGGGTAGGCTGAGCTAATGTACTAAAAATACCCATTCTGCCGAAATTGATCTACTTATTCAGGGCCAAACCGGTCAAACTGCCAAGAAATTACTTTATGGTTAGAAAAAGGGGTGACAAAATTCACCTGGAAGAACAAAAGGTCAAGAAGTTCAGAGGAACTAATGAAAAAAGTGCCCCAGAAGGTGCCCTCGCTGTGCCAGACCTCAAAGGGCATCAGAAAGCAGCCGTCACCAAAACCGTTTGGCGCTGGTACGGGTTAGGCGCACGAGGCACAAGCGTTGGGGGAGGACTCTGGGAAGCTTCAGAACAGGTCACTGAGCTTCAAGCTCTCAGATTTCCCCCACAAACAAACAGAACAACTTTGCGCCTCGGGGCAAACTGAGACTGCCTAAAAATCAAGAGGACTTGGGGCAGAACAGGGGGCCTCCTGTAAGAAGGCCCTAAAAAAGGCCCGTGTGAAGGGCGAAGCCTCTGGGCCAGTTCCACAGAAACACCAAGGGGGATCCCTGGGGCGAGGCGGGTTGGCTGGAGCCTCGGGACTGGTGTGGAGTGGGGGCCTGAGTCCGGGAGGACTGAGGGGAGCTCGGCTGATGGGGAACACCAGGCCCTGGGTGAGAAGCAGCCAACACACTGGGAGTGAAGAGGAAGGGGGGCTGGGATGCTGCTGCCCGGGGAAGGTTGGGGGGGGGGCTGGAGTGAAGCTAGAGGCGCCATTCTCCCCCCGCCATGTTTAAAGCAAAAATTTTTTTTTAATGAAGAAAGAACCCAACCATTAAAACTTAGAATGAGAATAGGGAAGGTCAAGGGTCATCTTCAGAGGACAACATTGAAGCAAAAAGAGTTTTTTGTACCCCAAAGACTAACGTGAAATGGCTCCCTGCCCAGAGAGAATTGATGGGAGAATTCAGAAGAGAATCTTAAAATCATATAACAAATAAAATAAAAATCATATAATAAAACCATATATTATATATAATTTATAAAAATATAAATTAAATATATATACAAATATAAACACATAAATAAAAATTTATATACATATAAATCATATTATAAAAAAAAAGAATTCAAAAAAATTAAAAAGGGGCAGCTAAACGGCACAGTGGATAGAGCACCAGTCCTGCAATCTGCAGAGCTGAGTTCAGATCCTATCTCAGAATCTTAACACTTACTAGCTGTGTGACCCTGGGCAGGTCACTTAACCCCAAATGCTATACCCCCAAAACCAAACAAATAAATGAGAGACATTGAGGAAAATTTTTTAAAATATATAACAACTATCCAAGGAAAACAAGATTACAAAAAAAGAAGTCATCCAACAAGAAATCCAACGGAGCCTTAAAGATGAAAATAACTTTGAAAATTAGAATTGGGCAAAAGGAAGCTAGTGAAGCTATGAGAGATAAAGAAATAACAAATTATTATAAGACTGAAAAAAACAAAGCTGAATGTGAAACATCTTATAAGAAAAACAGATATAAGAATAATTAAAACTACCTGAAAACTGTGACCAAAAAAAAAAAAAAAAGAACCTTGACACAATAATACAAGAAATAATCCAAGAAAATTGTCCTGGAGTGATAGAATGAGGGGGAAAAGTAGAAACAGAAAAAAATCCAGTGATCACCACCTCAAAGAGATCCCTTGTGGAAAACACATAGGAATATTATTGGCAAATTTTGAAACCCTGAGATCAAAAGAAAAAAATTTGCAAGAAACAAGAAAAAAGCAATTTAAATATGCAAGAGCTATAGTGAGAATTGCCCAGGATTTATCAACAGCCACAATAAAAGACCACAGATCCTGGAATCATACTTCTTGCCAAAAGAACTAGACCTGCAGCTAAATATATCATATCCAGCAAAATTATCCATAATATCAAAAAAAAAAAAAAAAGGACTTTTCAGGATTTCCAACCAAACCCAAACTCAATAGAAAATTTAACCTAAGAGCCAATATCCAAGATTAATTTCAAGCAAGTTAACATGGACAAATTATGTTTTTTTACGTGGAAATATATACAATATGTTTAAAATTGACATCAGTAATTGGGTAGCTCAAAAGAAAGATTTATACAAATGAAATGTGGAGGAAGAACGGACACAGAGACACTGGGGAGAAGGAGGGCTCAGAGTTCTGAAAACCCATTCTCATTGGAAATGGGTTAAATAGGTAACACTACATATAGACCACGAAGGGTAAAGCACTCTCCAAAATCTATAAAGAAATAAAGGGGGAGGGATGAGTAGAGGGGGAAGCAAAGGGTGGGGAAAGATAAGGGAGGGATCTGTGGTGAGGGGAGGTTAAAGAACAGCAAGTAACCCAGGAGCAGAATTAAAGTAGAAGAGTTAGCGGGGATAGGAAAGAAGAGATATACACAAACACTGATCAGGAGTCAAATTTATTAGGAAAAAAAGTACAGTTATCAATCTTAGACAAAATCAAACTTAAAGATCCAATCAAGAGAGAAATCTACATTATGTGTCACCCTTACTTTTTTTTTGGGGGGGGGGCTGAGACAATTGGGGTTAAGTGACTTGCCCAGGGTCACATATCTAGGAAGTGTTAAGTGTCTGAGATCAAATTTGAATTCAGGTCCTTCTGACTTCAAGGCCGGTGCTCTATCTACTGCTGCCCCCCAAAATATTATGTTAGGTACATGTTTAAATATGGGTGAATGCATTTGTGTCTGTCCAAATATATGGATGTATGTCACTCTCTATATGTATGTAAGTGGATGGGTGTGGATATATATATGTCTATACGTATGTGTATATATGCAGATATACATAAATGTAATATATATATATATATATATATATATATATATATATATATATGGCTGTGGGAATATATGTGGATGTATGTATATAGCTACTAAATGTATCTTCCCCCTCCCTCCCCAGACTGGCTTCAGGGCACCATGGAGCAGCTGGCGCAACAATCCCTCTGCATTTCCACCAACTCCTTACCTGCTCATGCCGGCTCCGCTGGGCATTCTGGGACCACAGCTGGAAGCACTTGCGCAACAGGACTTCCCTGGAAAAGAAGAAGGGAGCCCCTGAGAACTTTGGGGGTTTCCAGGCTCATCTCAGCTCAATCGCCCTGCTAATCGTGAGCCTAGTGATGGTCATCCAGGGGCAGGAATGACCTTGTGAGGGACACCAAGCCAGTGAGGGCATCCTGACACTTACTCACCATACACACTCGACCTCCCTTAAGAAAACACAACTGAGAGGGGCTACTGTGCCCACAGGAAGAGGAGGAGGAGGATCACACTCGGCTTCAGGGGCTCCTTGTGGAAGAAAGGAACAGGAGAAAATGGCAACGGGAGCTTCTGGAGGCCAGACAGATGGACGGGGGTGGGGGGGGAGCCTCAGCTACACAGCAGGGGGCAAGGAGCACAGATTAGATCAATAGCTGCCCCTATTCCTGCCAAGGGGCCTTTAAAAGAAGGCACGTGTCATCTGGGGAGGCCAAAACGAAGGAGCAGGTGTCGGGATGACCCATGTGCCCGTGCGGTAGGGGGTCCTCCCAGTATCTGGGAGAAAGGTGTCAGCAGAGGTGATTTATTCTGGAGAGCAATTGGAAACTTGGCCCAAAGGGCCATAAAACTGCACATGCCCTGAGCACTACCACTACTGGTCTGTGTCCCAAAGAGATCAAAGAAAGGGGAAAGGCCACATTTGTGCCACAGCGGCTCCTTCTGTGGCAGCAAGGAATCGGAAATCAAAGGGATGCCCAGCAACTGGGGAATGGCCGAACAAGCCGTGGTCTGGGATTGTGATGGAGTATTGCTGAACTGTGAGAAATCCCGTGGGGATGTATAGAGCACCAGCCCTGGAGGCAAGAGGACCTGAGTTCAAATCTGACCTCAGACACTTAACATTCCCTAGCTGTGTGACCCTGGGCAAGTCACTTAACCCCAACTGCCTCAGGAAAAAAGAAAGAAATCCTATGGAGGGTAGTTTCAGAAAAGCCTGGGAAGTCTCAGTGAAGGGAGCAGAAGCAGAACGTTGCACACAGTGACAGCAGCACTGTGCGCTGGGGAACTGAAGGGCCTAGCTCTCCTTGCCAGGACAATGAGCAGAGGCAACTGGGAAGAACGCTCGCCACCTCCGGAGAAAGAACTGGAGGAGAGACTAAAGCCTCTTATTCTTCACTTTCTTTCATGTCATGTGGTTCTTTTCTCATGTTTTCTTTCACAACATGACTAAAGATGGAAATCTATCTGGCATGACTGCGTATATCTATCTATCTATATATATATATATATATCTTTATACACACACACATATATATATATACATGCACATACAACATATATATACACGTGCACGCTACACACACACACACTCTCACAAAGCCTAGTGCTTGCCTCCTCAGGAAGGGCAGGGAGAAAATTGAGAGCTCAAATTTTTAAAAACTAAATGCCCCAAATCGCTTTTCTGTGTATTTGGAAAAAGCCGCGGAGGCTTTGGCTTTGCCCTTCCCGACGATTCCATTCCCGCTGACGTGCGCACTCAAATGCGGTCTGACGATTATCCTTTCCTAAGACATTTTTGCGCAAAGAAATCCCAAATCAGAAAATCTAACCCCGTGCGAGCCAGGACGGGGAGGGAGGCGGGGGCTCTGGGCACGAGGCACTGATCAGACTACACACAGACCATCAAAGCCTGCACAAACCCGCGTTCTATGGATCAGGAAACTGGGGCTTGGGGGGGAGGAGGCCACCCCCAATCACAGTTTGCATTGCTGGCCTTCCAGACAACTGCTTCCCTTGCGAAGTGCTGGCCATTAGACTAACAGACAGAGATCTCTGTGGAGAACACTCGGATCCCCTTGCTCCGCTCTAATATTCATCTGGCAACCTTCCAATCGGGAATCTGGTCACCTGAGAGGCCCTACTGTGCGGCAAGGTGAGGGGTCCTGAGGGACACATGGCCCCAATTGGACCCCATCTTCCTCCTACCCCGAGAAATGAGTAAATCAGCATTCTGGCTTACAAATCAACCTCTTGTGGTTTAATCAGTGCTAATGACAACCCCTGATGGCACGCGGACACACACACACACACACACACACACACACACCCTGAGTTTAGGGCTAGAAGGTCCTCAGACACCTGAGACAAAGGCGGCTAAGTGACTCCCCAGGTGTCGCAAAGCACGGCTCCTCCCTGCCTGAGGCGGGATTCAGCCTTATGTCTTGGGTGCTCTAGCCATCACCCCACACTGCCTCCAGGCCAGCACCCACCCAGCACACAAGGCCTGAGCAGAAAGGGGAGAGCCCTGGAGGATGGGAGCCAGCAAGGCCATGGAGGGCTTTGGGCTGACTTCAGAAGAGAGCCGGCCCCACACTGTGCCCGCTCCAGTACGCCCCTCTCCCGACGGGTACAGGGGAGCCCCTGGCACCAGCCCACTTCTCTCCATGGCCAAATTCCTCCAGGGCACCGATCTTTGGCCCCCAAAAAGGCAGGCCCTGCTGAGAACTCCCCCCAGGAAGAAGCCAAAGCGGCTCCCCCGCCACACGACAGCTGCTTGTGGCCAGCAGAGCCAAGAGCAGCGACCCCCCACAATGACCTGACGAGGGGCCCCGCGGGGCCGGGGAAAGAGGGCCGGGTCAGTGAGTACCCTGGCGGGGCCCCAGGCTGACAGAGGGGAGGCTCCCGGGAGGGCCGCGGTACCTGTGGTGGCCAAGAGCGCGCAGGAGCTGGGGCAGCTGCTTCTCATCCTCCCTCTGTTCCACTCGAGCCCACCAGACGTGCCAGAACCTCTGCAAAAGCTGGAGACGACAAGACGGGCTGCGTGAGGGGAGGGGGCCTCCTGTCAGGGCCACAGCAGCACTTGAAGGCTCATCCAGAAGGGGCCCTTCCTCCTCCTGGCCTGCAGGCCGGGGCAGGAGCAAGCAAGCTGGGGCACCAAGGGCACCGGACTAAGATGTGCTGGAACCAAGTGCCCCCGTCCGGCACCCTCCTGCCAAAGGGCTGGCAGAGGGAGACCCTTCCCATCAGACAGTCGGAGCTGTGCCGAGGCCATTCCACTGGGGACATTCCCGCGACTTGTGGGCAGCCCCTCTTCCCATGGAAAGGGTCTTCCTTCTGCCACGGCCTGCCCTGTGCCACAGCCTGCCCTCTGCTCCTCAGAAGACCCCAGCAAATGGGCTGGCCCAAGGCCTGCAGGCCCGTGGCCCTGTCTTCTTCCTTCTGGGCATCCTGGAACCATCCCATCAGAACCTGTCCCCCTGCAAAGTAATGACCATCTGAAGTACTAGGTCCCGGCCCACTCAGTCAGACGGGCCCCGGCTGCTGGCTGTGATGGCCTGCCTTTCCTGACAGTCACCTCGGGGAGGCAGAACCCCAATTTTCTGGGTCACATAGTGAACACAAAAGTCACCAAGGAGTGACTTGGCCTGCAGGAGAGCCCAGCAGCGAGGGGCAGGAGCACGAGGGCGGCTGGCAGACACAGCAGGGGAGCCTCACCATGGCCTGGTACTGCCCATGAGCCAGGTTCTTCCTCAAGCGGCGCAGTCGGGACCTCTCCACGTTCTCCTTCAGGGCCCGGAAGCCGCTGAGCTGCGGAAAGAGGGAGAGGGAGCGGGCTCAGGGTGGAGCCTCAAGGCCTGACCGAGTCCTCTGCCCAAGGAGGCCCCTGGATGGACGCCAGCTCGGGGCTTGGGTCAGTGCCTTGTGGGGGGCTGCTCACACTAGCAGGGAGGCCAGCCTCTGCCCTGAGAAGGACACGCCACCCAAGTGGAACTCCACACCCATTCCCCTAAGTGTGCTGGTGACACAGGGTCGGCCCCTGCGCCTGAATCCCAGCTCTACATGTCCTTGGAAACCTTAGGCAACCCCCTCAGGCATCGAATGAGGGGGCCGGTCGGAAGGAGTGCTAACCCGCTGTCCAGCTCTAAAGGTCCACACAAGAAAGGGACAAGAGGCCCTCCAAGATGAGGAAAGAAAGGCCGTTTCGGGGGCAGAGCGAGGGAACCGTGGCTGCTGAGGTGGGCCTGGCCAGGGGCCGAAGGAGGCCAGGAGGGTGAGGAGTGTGTCAGGCGCTGGGAGCAACCCGGAGGAACTGAGCCCAGAGAGGACGGGCCAAGTGCTGGGGGAAGTGACTAGCTGAAGCCCAGACAGGATGTGGGGTGAGAAAAGGAGGCCCCAGAAAAGGGCAGGCCAAGGAACAGCAGGAAACCCCTAAAAACTCACTGGTGAAACCATTCACCCGGGAACGGTGTGAAGGGGAGATTCAAGGGGAAAGGAGAGAGAGGGACTGCGCCAAGATGGCGGCCAGCCTCGCATCAGCACGGATCACTCTGCTTCTTCACTGAGGCTGTAAAAGACCCCCAAACTCGACAGAGCAGGGAACCCCGTGGCTCCAGACCAGGAGGTCCCAGAAATCTCAGAGAGAACACCGAGCATCATTCTCTGGCCGGCACTCAGCAGAAATACAAATCCCTTTGTTAATCTCTCCCACTTCACAGCTCAGCCGGCCCCGGCCCACAACCAACTAAAATGAGGCTGGGGGCTCCCAACCAATCAAGAGCAAACTGCAGGGGCGGAAGCCAAGGAAGGAACAGAAATCTGGTGGTCACCAGAAAGGAGGCCGGACTGGAGAGACCCTCCAAATGTGGCTGAGAAAACAAGAACTTCCTCTTCAAAGATGCCCGGTTATTCACCACAAGAAACCGGCCATGGGCAACCGGCGCCCAACGCCAGCCGGACCGTGAAATAAAGCGGGCACATGAACACCATGGAGAAGTCGGGAGAAGGGATGGAGAAATGTGCCCAGACCTCTAACAAACCAGGGGGGTGGGAGGCGTCACTCCTCTCACTGTACTGCCGTGGGGACTCTCCCCTGACCGACAACTGCAGACGTTGAGGGCTAGGGTTAAAGTCAGGGTTCGAACAGACTCCGATGTAGCCGGCAAAATCCCCACGCAGGCCCTAGTGGAGCTCCTTAGCATCTACAGTGTGTTATTATAATAAATCATTGACTAAATGAAGGGTCAACGTTGAGCTTCTCCTGGCCAAGGCTCCCCAGAGTGGCCCAGCTGTTGCTCCATCTGGTTCCTGGCCTTAGGCCAAACCCTTAGACAGGTGTTTGCCGTGTCCCTTGACGCTGTGTGTCCACTCCTGCTTCCCTCAGTACGCTGGATTCTCAATCCAAACCTGTGGACTTAGGGTTATCATCATCCCCATTTACAAATAAGGAAACTAAGGCAGACCGTGGAGAGAAAAGAGAAGACGGAGCAGGGGGAGATTCAAGAGGCTCAACGGGGGAGTTGGTTTTGGAATAGCTGCTGTAGACAAGGGCATGGAATACGTCCAACCCCTGTCTGAGGGGCCGGGAACAGATGGAGATGTAACTGGGGAATATCCAAAGCAATAAAGAAGCAGCAGCTGAGCAAAGAGCAGCTCAGAAGGAGGTTTCTTCCATCCATCGAGGCCTATGGGAATCCTTGCATATGGTGGACTCGAGCATCAGTGAGGGAGGAGTGAAAGGATGGCAGGCAGGGTGACAGCAGGTCTAAGCGGCACAACCATGAACGGACGAGCCCAAAGGGGGATGAGCCCAAAGGGGGACAAGCCCAAAGGGAGATGAGCCCAAAGGGGGGCAAGACCAAAGCTGAGATGAGCCCAAAGGGGGATGAGCCCAGGCAGGGCATGAGTCAGAATGTGAGGAAGAGGAAGCTTGAGAACAGAGGGGGTCAGGTTGGTCCCCTAGACAAAGACCCGAGGGATGGAGGGATAGAGTCTCCATGAGATGAAGAACAGCATCAGGAGGTGTGAGGCACAGGGAGGAGAGAAGACAGACGATGGGGACCAGACCAGGGGTTCCAGTTTCCCGAGCTGGCCAATCACAACCGAGTGTGGCTGAGGGGAGAAGAGGAAGCAAGCCAGGGGATGTAAAAAGATGGAGGAAATGGGAATTAAGGGCATTTAAGGCAGGAGTTGGGTGGCGACTGTGACTCAACTAGCCCAATGACCGTCCTGGGGCCACGGGGGAACATGACATAAAAATGAGAGACGCCCATAAAAACAGTTTCCAAAAAGTAACAATGAAGTAAGCAGAAGCAGAAGCCCTTGCCCGCCACGCCATGTCATGGCAGCAGTTACGGTAACCACGCTGGGCCCTAAAGATGAGCCGCCATGTCCCAGAGAGGGGAGGGGCCGTGCCCATGTGCCGGGCCCAGCAGGGACCAGGTTAGTTTTGACTGAACTGTTTTTTGGTCTTTCTTGTACAGGGCGGCGCTCTGGGAGGAGGGAATAAAGGTATCCCAGAAAGCTTGGGGGTGCAAGACAGAAACTTGTGCTTTTTAATTTAACCCCAAGAAAGTTGAGTGGCCAAGCTGCTGCTCAGGACCAGGCTTTTTGGGCATGTGGCTGCTCTGCTTTATGTCCCTTTCCTTTGCAAATATAACGCCCCCTTCCCCACGGAGTCGTTCCTTGGAGCCAAAAAGCCGACCCAAGAGGCTCCGCGGGGTTCCACGGCTCTTGGCCCCGGGCCCTGCAAAGCTCGCCCCGTCCTCGGGGCCATTAACAGGACACAGTGTTCAGCAGCAGCAAATAGTTTTTTTCTTTTCAACTGAGGAATGGCCTGAAGGTGGAGGGAACCCCCTCTGCCCCCCATGACAGCTCAAGGGCTGCAAGTCACATCTCCGCCAACAAAAGGGTGAGGAAGCCGGCCCAGGTAGAGGATACTCAGTCTCCCCCCATGACCCAGGGCTGGGGGAGGGCTCTTACCATCAGTTGGCGCCGATGGTGCTCCTCTGCCATGTCCCAGAAGGCAGCATCCTCGGCAGAGAGCAGCATGTCTGGCGTGAAGTTAAAGAGGCTTTTTCTGAAGTGCCCCGCCTCCCAGTCCCCATAACTTGGTTCCTTGGGGCTCATGTCTGCAGAGACGGGGATGACAAGATGCCGCCAATTTGTGGAACATTCTCCGTCCGAGTGCACGGGAACCAGAACTGCCGGGCCCCCCCCCCCGGGGGCGGGCGGCGGGGCCGAGACAAGGCAGCAACCCTGTGCCCAACGCTGCTGCCCAATGCGTGCCGAATCTAGACCTTGCAGTGTCCCCGACAAAACCAAACACCCCCCAATCGCCATCTTCCACTGGGGGGCTCCCAACCACAGAAGTC
>JAJPUD010023570.1:0-16176 GCA_023553655.1 Myrmecobius fasciatus
AAAAAAGAAAATTAGACCTTTGACTGTGGTGTTTCAATTGTTTTGTTTAGTTAAGGTTGTCTGATTAGTTTGTAATTTTGATAGCACAGGCAAGGCAGATATTAGGTGTTCTATACTTAATTCCTGAAAAATATATAAGCAAGTGGAATAGCAAACAATAAAAAGACATAAGTGCAAAGATAGGATAAACATGTTAATAGATTTGGAATCCAAGGATTTGTATTAAATCCCATCTTTGTCATTTATTAGATGATTAGATTAACCTTCCACAAGCATATTGTCTCTCTGGATTTCAAGTTTTCTTCTTCAATAGGAGAGATTAGACTATGTGACTTGTAAAAAATACTTAAAAGTTTTAATCTATAGCTTCAAGATCACCTTTAAAAAAGGGAACATTCAAAGAAATAGTGTTTAGTTTACAAACCTCTTAGCTGTAATTCTATTAAATTAAAAGTATATGGCAGTCTGAGAAATACCAAATGACTTTTATAATTTCTGAGTGTATGGAAGAGCATCAATGTGTGTTTAATTTTTGTTCTCTATGATGAAATGCTTACATTTAATAAATACCCAGCTGTGACAGCTAAAATTTAAATTTTCTGGTAACATTAAGGAGGACACTTTGCAAGGCTTCAGTGAAGTAGAATGCATTATTTCCCAATTTTAGAAACCACAGGATATGAGGGCATATTTTAGCTTTCATTCACAGGGGAGTAAGTGTGTCAAATATCACAGGACTAATTGTCCCAACACAGACACACACACACATACTCATTGATATACATAACCTGTTTTTTTTTAAATCAATGTCAAAATAAGAAAAAGAAATATAATTTTAATATGTATATGATATATTTGCTCAGTCCAATATAATGAATGGATTTCAATCCAAATTGTGTTTATTAAATCCCAGCTCTAATGCTTAATTTTTGTGACCTTGGGAAATGAAAGGAGATATTGGTAGCAAAGGAACTAATTTAAATCTGACTTTAGGTCTATGAGTTTTATGAACTCTATTCACTTTTTGTCAAATGTTTTATTTAATCAAAATTCTATTTTATATTTTGTAATCTCCTTTATCATTAGTTTGTTTATTAAACTCTCACAGTCACATATACATGCATGCATACATATATGAACACACACACAAAAACATAAACACACATGCACATAAAACCAAGCAAGTGAAAAAGGAATCACAAAATATTATAAGATATTAACAACAATTTTCAAAAGCATTGATGAAATTATAAGATGAGAAAATATAAATTTTAAAAAAACATTTGCTTTGAATATCTTGGATAAAAATCTTGCATCTAACTTATATGGCACAACTTACAAAAATATGGGTCTGTTTCCCATGTCTGTAAATATGGGAAAATGTAGCTTAGAAAGGGTCAAGAAGAAATTGAAGATTGAGAGTTATAAGTTCAAAGAGAAAATGCCATGAAATTAAAAGGAGAAGAATATGAAAGTACAGTGGTCCAAAGGGATCCTCATCTATCAACAACCAAATTAACAACAACAACAAAAATGAACAACTTTCAGATCATGAAAAGATGAAAGTTAAAATAACTCATAAACATCTCCAAAATAACAAAGAGATTAGCTAATAATTGAAGAAGGATGACACATTATGTATGATAGAGTTGTGGGAAAACAAGCATGTTAATTTTCTCTTGGTGGATCTATAAATCAGTTCAGCATTCTGAAAATCAATCAATCAATTAATTTAGGTTGATATAATGCAAAAAATATTGTATAAACTTTTATTTGATTCTAGCAAACTTATAGACTATCATTCTCTGTCTGTCTTTCATTTTTTGTACATTCCTTGAGAAAAAAAGAAATCTATATTCATAATCTTTAATTCTCTTTCAGTTCCATATAAAATTAATCAATATTTATTGACCATCTACTATGTGCTATGTACTATGTGTTAAAAGCCAGGGAGAAAGAAAAATGCAGAAAACTAGTTTTCAAATAATTTATGACTTAATGAGGAAGATAACATGCAGATAAATATATGCATATGTGGTATATAAATAATAAGTAGAAAATAGTCAAGAGAAGGAAAGCAAGAGAAAGAATTTAAAAAAAAATTTCCTATAGAAGATAGAATTTTTCTGGTGACTTAAAGGACGCCAGGCTAGTTAATAGGTAGAATTGAAGAGGAAGAGTATTCCAGGCAGGGGGAGAGATGAAGTGTTTTATCCAAGAATACATGGTGGGAATTAAGGTATAAGAGACCTGAAAAGTAGTAGAAAATGTAATTATGAAGGGCCTTGAATGTGAAAAAAGTGTTTAGTATTTGATCCTGGATATGAAAAGAAAGCACTAGAGTTTACAAAGTACCATTATAAGATGGTTGGATCTGCAACCTTAAGAAAAATGGTTTGTTGACTAAAAGTCAGATGAATTGGAGTGGGGAGAAAATCGAGACAAGTAATTTCACCACCAGAATATTGCAGCAGTCCAGGACTGAGAGGATTAATGCCTATACTACGATACAAACCATTTTAAAGGAGAAATTGGACAACATTCAAAAGATGATATAAAGGTGAAATTGACAGGTCTTGGCAATAGATGACATATGTAGGGAGTGCAATATAATAATGTCAAAGAACACTCCTAAATAATAAACCTGAGATACTGAGAGGATGATGTTTCCTGTTTAGTAATAAAAAAGGTGTGTGTACTGGGTTTGTTTTTTTTTTTTTGGGAAGCAGCTAGGTGGATATGCTGAGATATGTTTTAGATATGTTTGGTTTCAAATGTTGGACATTGCCTGAAATGTTGGAAAGGCAATTGAAGATGTGAGAATGGAAGTCAGCAGGCAGTCTAAGGTAAGATGAGTAGAATTGAAAATCACTAGCATTAAGAGAATAATTAAATTATTGAGAGTTGATGAGATCATCAAGTGAAGTGGTATGGAAGAAGAAGAGAGGAGGGCTCAGCCAAACATATGTAGAACTAAAGATAAGAATAATGGAAATGATTCAAGGCTGAAGCTTGGCAAGGAATAATTAGTGTAATAATAAAGTGCCTAGGAATTCAAAAAAGGTGGACAGTGCAGAACTGGTTCTCCAAGCAGTCAAGATGGGAGAATTTCTAATTCAAAGGAAATGGCATAGGAGTGAATTTAGGCCTCAAGGGATTGCAGTTCACAGTATGGACAAAAAGCAGGATTTTGTAAGGGAAGAGATGGGGAGAGATGAAATATCAATAGATGACAGTTGAATAAACAAATTTCAGAATTCTTGAATGTGAATGTGGTTCATTTGTAGGAGATGCAAGATCAGAGATTAGATCAACTATTTCTATGGCTGAGGCAGAGTGGAGAAATAGGAACTAAGTAAGCTGAGAAACTAATTTTAGGACTCTTGAAGGAAAGTCAATATGGTTATTGAATTCCTCTAATAGGAGGGTAAAATTTGAGGAGAGAGAAACTGTGTGCCATTCAATTGACCTGGTATACAGAAAATATTGACAAGGATTTTGATTGTGTGGTAGATGTAAGATGCACCTCAAAGTAGGAGAGGTTTTTGAGTGATAGAAGTAAGGAGAGAACCTGAAATTGGCAATGGAAGAAGAATGTTGTCACCAATCCCCTGCCTCAATCAATGAACAAAGAAAATGAGTGAAACTTCAGCTAGTACTAGAAAGAGTGGGCAACTCAATGGCATAGTGATCAGAGAGCTAAACCTGAGTTCATATCACTCCTCACACATTTACTATCTGTGTGATTCTGGGAAAGTCACTTAATCTTGTTTTCCTGTTTTCTCATATGTAAAATGATCTGGAGAAGGAAATGACAAAACACTTCAGAACCTTGCCAAGAAAACCATCAAATGGGGTCATGAATGCAAAAATGACTGATTAAAAACAGCAATTGGAAAGGGAAGATTTCTGCCTTTAGGGAAAAATGGAAAGAGCAATTTCACCTTTGCAACATCTTTCAAATATACTCCCTTCTGTCCTCTGAGAGTTTGGCATTATACTGATTACCCTCATCATTTTATTCCTTCAATATTGAAATAATTGACTGATTTGCCTATCAACCTTAAGTATGTACTCACTCCAATTCATCCTATATTCAGACATTAAAGTTATTTTCCTAAAACAAAATTCCAACTATGTTACTCCCCTTCACCATAAACTCAAGTGGCTTCTTATAGCCTCCAATAACAAATATAAAACATTCTGTTTGACACTAAAAATCCCTTATAACTTCATCACTTTATACATTTTTAGTTTTCTCACACGTTCCTCCCTCATATGTATTATTTGATCCAAAGACACTGACCTGGCTATTCCATGAATAAGACACCGTATCTCTAAGCTTTTGGCATTCTTTGACTGTATCCCTTGCCTTGAATGATCATTTTCCTCTACTCCATCGAGTTGTTGGCTTCCCTCATGTTCCAAATAAAATCTCACCTTCTGTAGTAAGTATTTCCCAAATCCTGAATTTTAGTGTATTCCCTGTTAATTATTTATTATGTATTCTATTTATAGCTTGCTTTGTATATTTTTGATTGCATGTCATCTATCCCATTAAATTGTATGCTCCTTGAGGACTTTCTTGTACCTCTTTTTGGATGCTCAATGCTTAGCACAACACCTGGAACATTGTAAGAAATTAATAAAGAAATTAATTGATTGATTGAGGAAACCATGTGTATCTTTTGGCCAACAATGCCTCTCCTAGGCAAATGTACAAAACAAAACTGTGTGATAGAGATAATCTAAACTAAAATGAGTTCTAATAACCCAGGTAATACCTGAATATATTTTGATATATGAATTTAATGGAATATCATCATATGAATATATATATATGTATGTATGTATATATATACATATATATAGTATTATATAAGTGTGTATATATGTGCATATAAATTAAGAAAAAAAAAAACAACTAACTACTTAAATGATCTGTTCCAGAGCCAAAAAAAAAAAATAAACCTACAGGAATAAAATGGTAGCAATACAAAAATGAAAATTTAAAAAAAAACACTATAAGGAAAATTAAATCATATTCAGGAAAGTATAAATTTCCCACTGTCAGAGGACAGATGATGAATCACACTTATCTTCCCTCAGAAGAGGCAAAAGGGACCAGGCATGTCAAATATTTGTCTATTAGATGAGGTTGCTTGTTCAGATGATTTTGCTTAGTTCATTCTCACCTGTGCATAAGAGAAAAGATATGATAAAATGAGGACATAGCAAAATTTTGGTAGTAAAAAAAATTCAGTAAAACTTTAAAAAAAGTTTAAAGTGAGACCCCTTTGGTAACAATGCTAAAGCTTAGAAATTAGGTGGGGGTGAGGGAGTGAGAGGGGAATCTTCAGAGACTACTTCCTGGATAGGAATCTGAGAGTGGAGGATAGCTGAAGCATTAATAAAATGGTTTCCCTGTAGAAACAAGACAACACAGCAAATGCTGGCAGCTGAATTTATTTGGCATTTAAAAATAACTGCCTACATTTTCAGTAGTCAAGAACCATAGCTTTATATTTTGCCCTTTTGGCGTGGAGGACAAAACAATTAGGTTGGAGAAACAAAGCTTAGTCTGCCACATGTCAGGCAGACCTACTTACTGTTCTGTGAGGGTGGATTATTCACACAGAACCTGAGCCACATAACAAATGAATTTGGGGAGCTTTTAAAAAAATACTACATACTATGGTAAAACTTGAAAGAAAATAGGTATTTCTTTAATTCTGTAAGTTAAGTACAATAAGTGACATTTTAATTCACTAGTCTTTAAAGGCATAATTGCAATATAGGTGGAGGTAAAACTCCTCTCTTCTAAATATTCTCCATTTTTCAGGATTTAGAATTTTCCTTCAGCCCCAAAATGCCAGAAATCTCCACCTGCTACAGTCTTACAGAACAGTTCTAAACATGTTAATGTCAGTGGCAGGGAGGGAAAAGAATTCTTATGGCTACCCATTTATCACTTAGTTCTATATTTTATGACTCCCAATACTGACACATTCCCCTTCCCATTCTTTGCAATTCAATCAAATTAGATTTCTTGATATTACTCACATATGACTCAGTCTCCTGTTTCCATGCAGGTGAAGTAGCGATGCTTCTATAAATTAATTGTTTTATCCTCTACACTAAAAAGGCAAAATTAAAGCTATTGTTCTTGACTAAGAAAAAAATACTCAAAACAAAATTCAAAGAGTTAAGGAAAGAGAGTAGTTATACATTAAATGCGTCATATTACCAAAGAAGACTTTAATGCATACGTCCTTCAAAAGGTTTATCAACATATTGAGGGCTGAAATGGAGCTGTTCTAGGAATGTAGAAAGATTGAAGAATGACATATAGATAACAAATACAGTGTTAAACCCACAAGAAAGAGGGGAGCAGAGCCAAGATGGCAGAAGCAGACATGACTCTCTTTGACCTCCTCTGACCTTCTCTCAAATCAACAGCAGATTAAGCCTCTAAACTGGTTTTGGAGTAAAAGCACCCCTAAGTATTTGGAGTACAACACATTCCCAGAAGAAGTTACCTTGGAAGAACTTCAGAACAGGTTTGTTTCAATTGGGCAGGGGAACAGCCTGCCAAGCTCATATGACAGCTCAGAGAGACTGGTACAGGAAGCCAGGTTGGTATTCATAGCCTGGCAGTTTCTAAGCACCTGGGAATCTTCTGTGAGCCTCTTAGGCTACTCTGTCCTGGTTGCAAGGTGGTTTGGCACATTTGCCTTTTGTAAAAGGTAAATTGTAAACCACCAAGAACACCAGACCTAGCCTTGAATACCCAGCACTGGAAATCAATCATCAGAACAGCCCCAGGGAAAATTAAAGCAGTTGTCACTCCCTTGCTTTGAATAGACCTCAAACATTAAAAATGAATTAAAAAAAAAAACCTTTCACCATAGACAACTTTTATGGAGAGAGAGAAGAACAGACATCAGATACTGAGGTCCCTAAAGGTAAAGCAGCTTCAGATGAAGCTGAAAAGGGAGACATGAGCTGGTCCCCATTTCACAAGAATCTAAAAAAAAGAGTTAGAAGAAAATGGGGAAATGAAATGAGACATTGCAAGAAGGAATGGAAAAAACATATAATGCCCTACAAAAGATATATGCAAAGACACCAATTCACTGAAAAACAAAATTGGTGAAATGGAAAAAGACTGCATTGAACAAAAAGATTCAATTGGTCAATTACAAAAGGAGCTAAAAAAGGTAACTGAAGAAAATAATACACCAAAAATTAGAATTGAATGAATGAAAGTGAATCAATCATGAAAACAAAAAAAATACAAGAAAATATGAAATATCTCCTAGGAAAATTGATTTAGGGGAAAGAACCTAAGTATTATTGGACTTTTTGAAAGCCATAATAAAAAAAAATAGAACCTAGACACAATCTTACAGGAAATCATGAAAGAAAACTGCCTTGATGTTTTAGAATCAGTAGGTAAAGTATCCACTGAAAGAATTCACCAATCACCTCCTGAAAGAGACCCCAAAATTAAATCCTCAAGGAAGATCATGGCTATATTTCAGGACTATAACATCAAGAAAAATATATTGCAAACAGCTAGAAAGAAACAATTCAAATGCTGAGGTGCCATAATTAGGATCTCCCAGGATCTATCCTTAAAAGATCAAAGGGCCTGGAATCAAATATTCCAAAAGGAAAAGGAACTTGGCTTACAGTCAAGAATCAGCTATCCAACTAAAATGATCATTATCATTCAGGGAAGCAGATGCACATTTATGTGTGAATTTCACCTATTACTAATGAAAAGACCAGATCTGAACAAAAAATTTGACCTCCAAACATAGAACACAAGAGAAACAAAAAAAAGGTAAAAAGGAAATAACTCTTGAGAACTAAATTACTATTATGAGTATACTTAGAGAAACTGGGTATACTTTGATATTACTTTGATAATATGAGAAAGAAACTGGAAAAGGGATCATACTGGAAAAAGAGGAAAAAGGAGATAAAATAAGGTTAAAAAAAGAGATAAAATAAGGTAAAATATCATCAAAAGGAAAAGAAAAACTGTTATAATTGTGGCAAAGGGAGGAGGATGAGCATTGTGTGAATTTTATTCTCATCAGATTTGGTCCTAAGAGAGAATATCTGACATATTTATTTTCACAGAGAAACTTCTCCCACCTTATAGGGAAGTGGGAAGGAAAGGGGGGGGGGAGAATTGCAAAGACTAATAGAAGGGAAAGTAGAAGAAGTAGGGAAAAGGTGTAAAAAAAGCAGAAGGGTTCTAAAGTGGGGAGGACTATTTGAGAGAGATGGTCATCAAAAACAAAATACTGGGAAGGGAAGAAGGGGGAAAAGGTAAAGGAAAGAGAAAAACATAACTTTGGGTAAATAAGATGGCAGAAAACAGAAGCAGATAGCAGACTGGGTTAAAAGCCAGAATCCTACAATATGTTGTTTACAAAAACACACCTAAAGCATAGAGATACATACAGAGTGAAGTTAAATGACTGGAGCAGATTTTTATATGCTTCAGTTGAACATAAAAAAGGAGGGGTAGCAATCCTGATCTCAGCTAAAGTAAAAGCAAAGATAGCTAATTGAAAGAGATAAAGAAGGATATTATATTTTACTAAAGGTTACCACTGATAATGAAACAATAACAATACTAAACATATATGCACCAAGTGATATAGCATCCAGACTCTTAGAGGAGAAGTTAAGAGAGATGCAAGAAGAAACAGACAACAAAATTATACTAGTGGAGGATCTCAACTTTACTCACTCAGAACTAGATAAATTAAGCCACAAAATAAATAAAGAAGTTAAGGAGGTAAATAAAATGTTAGAAAATTTAGTTATGATAGACCTTTGGAGAAAGTTGAATAAATACAGAAAGGAGTACAGTTTTTCTCAGAGGTTCATGGAACTTATAGAAAAATTGACCATATGTTGGAGCATAAAAATCTTGAAATCAAATGCAGAGAGGCAGAAATATTAAATGCATTTTTTCAGATCATGATGCAATAAAAATCACATGCAATATAAGGCTAGGAGAAAATAGACTAATTGGAAATTAAATAATCTAATCCTAAAGAATGAATGGATGAAACAGAATCAATAATTTCATCCAAGAGAATGACAATTATGAGACAACATATCAGAATTTGTGGGATACAACTAAAGTAGGTTATTAGATAATTTTATATTTCTACATGCTTACTTGCATAAAATAGAGAAAAGAAAAGATCGGTGAATTAGGCTTACAGTTAAGCTAGAAAAAAGAATAAATTAAAAATCCTCAAATAAATATAAAATTGGAAATTCTGAAAACAAAAGGAGAGATTAATAAAATTGAAAATAAAACTATTGAATTAATAATAATAAATAATAATAATACTCAGAGTTGGTTTTATGAGAAAACCCACAAAATAGAAAAGCCTTTAGTTTATGTAATTAGGAAAAGGAAAGGAGAAAATAAAATTGTTAGCCTCAAAAATGAAAAGGAATGGGGCAGCTAGGTGGCGCAGTGGTTAGAGCACCAGCCCTGAAGTCAGGAGGACCTGAGTTCAAATCTTGTCTCAGACACTTAACATTCCCTAGCTGTGTGACCCTGGGCAAGTCACTTAACCCCAATTGCCTCAGCAAAAAAGCAAAAAAAAAATGAAAAGGAAGAACTTTCCACCAATGAAGAGGAAATTAGAGCAAAAATTAGGAGTTACTTTGCCCAACTTTATGCCAATAAATTTGATAATCTAAATGAAATGGAGTAATATTTACAAAAATATAGATTGTGCAGGTTAACAGAAGAGGAAATAAATTATTTAAATAGCCCCATTTTATAAAAAAATAGAAGCTATTAATCAACTCCATTAAAAAAAAATCTCCTGGGCCATTTGGATTTGCATTCAAAGACAATTAATTCCAATACTATATAAATTATTTTAAAAAATAGGGAAAGAATGTATTCTACCAAATTCCTTTTATGACACAGATATGGTGCTGATACCTAAACCAGGCAGAACGAAAACAGAGAAAGGAAATTATAGGCCAATCTCCCTAATGAATATTGATGAAAAAATCTTAAATAAAATATTAGCAATGAGATTACAGAAAGTCATCCCCTGGATAATATACTATGTCCAAGTAGGATATATACTAGGAATGCAAGGCTAGTTCAATATTAGGGAAATTATCAGCATAGTCAACAATATTAATAAACACACTAAGAAAAATTATTATTATCTCAATAGATGTAGAACAAGCATTTGACAAAATTCAATCCCCCTTCCTATTAAAAACACTAGAGAATATAAGAATAAATGGACTTTTCCTTAAAATAATCAGTAGCATCTATTTGAAACCATCAGCAAGCATCATATGTAATGGGGACAAACTAGAACCATTCCCAATAAGATCAGGAGTGAAACAAGACTGTCCACTGTCATCATTACTATTCAATATTGTATTAGAAATGCTAGCTTTGGCAATGAAAAGAAAAAAAGAGATTAAAGGAATTAGAGTATTTAATAAGGAAACCAAATTATCACTCTTTGCAGATGGTATGATGGTATACTTAGAGAACCCTAAAGACTCAAAAAGAAAACTACTAGAAACAATTCACAACTTTAGCAACTTTTGAAGGATACAAAAGAAATCCTCATAAATCATCAGCATTTTTATATATTTCCAACAAAGTTCAATAGCAAGAGATACAAAAAGAAATTCCATTCAAAATACATGTCAAAATATTTGGGAATCGATATGTCAAGGGAAAGTCAGGAAGTATGTGGACAAAACTACAAAACACTTTCCACACAAATAAACTCAGACCTAATCAGTTGGAAAAATATCAAGTGCTCATGGGTAGACCAAGTAAATATAATAAAAATGACAATACTACCTAAATTAATCTACTTATCTAGTGGCATATAAATCAAACTCCTAAGAAATTATTTTAGAGTTCTAGAAAAAATAGGAGCAAAGTTCATCTGGAAGTACAAAAGGTCAAGGATTTCAAGGGAATTAATGAAAAAAAAAATGCTGATGAAGGTGGCCTAGTGTGCCAGATCTAAAACTGTATTATAAAGCAAGGATCATCAAAACCATTTGGTACTAGCTAAGAAATATGGTAGTCGAAATAGGATAGGATCACAGGACAAAATAGGCAAGAACTATAGCAAGCTAGTGTTTGACAAACTCAGACCCCTGCTTTTGGGATAAGAACTCTCTATTTGACAAAAACTGCTGGGAAAATTTGAAACTACTTAGGAAGAAATTAGGGCTTGACCCACACCTAACACCACATTCCAAGATAAGGTCTAAATGGGTTAGACATAAAGATTTAGACATAAAGAGTGATGTTATCAGCAAATTAGTGGAACATAGGATATTTTACCTCCCAGATCTGTGGAGAAGGAAGGAATTTGTGTCGGAAGAAGAACTGGCATTCTTAATTGAACACCAGATAGATAATTTTGATTACATTAAGTTAAAAAGTTTTGTACAAACAAAACTAATGCAGACAAGCTTAGGAGGGAAGCAACAAATTGGGAAACATTTTTTTACATTTCAAGGTTCTGATAAAGGCCTCATTTCTAAAATATGTAGAAAATTGACTAAAATTTATTAGAATTCAAGCCATTCTTGATAAATGATCAAATGATATGAAGAGACAATTTTCAGATGAAGAAATTAAACTATTTCTAGACACATGAAAAAGGTGCTCCAAATCACTATTGATCACAGAAATGCAAATTAAGACAATTCTGAGATACTACTATATACCTGTCAGATTGGCTAAGATGACAGGAAAAGATAATGACAAATGTTGGTGGGGATGTGGGAAAAATGGGGCACTGATACATTGTTGGTGGAACTGTGAATGGATCCAACCATTCTGGAGAGCAATTTGGAACTATGCTCAAAAAGTGATCAAACCGTGTATACCCTTTGACCCAGTAGTATTTCTATTGGGCCTATATTCCAAAGAGATCTTAAAGAAAGGAAAGGGACCAACATGTGCGAAAATGTTTGTGGCAGCCCTTTTTGTAATGGCTAGAAACTGGAAACTGAATGGATGCCTATCAATTGGAGAATGGCTTAAAAAATTATGGTATATGAATGTTATGGAATATTATTGTTCTATGAGAAATGACCAGCAGGATGATTTCTGAGAAATCTGGAGAGACTTGCATGTGCTGATGCTAAGTGAAAGAAGCAAAACCAAGAGATCATTGTGCATGGCAACAACAATACTATATGAGAATCAATTCTTATGGACATGATTCTCTTCAGAAATGAGATGTTTCAAACCAGTTCCAATTGTTCAATGTTGAACAAAGCCATATATACCCAGAGAGAGGCTTGTAGGATTTGAGTGTGGACCACAACATAGCATCTCCATGCTTTCTGTTGATGTTTGCTAACATTTTGTTTTCCTTCTCAGTTTTTTTTTTTCTTGTAGTTCTAATTTTTCTTGTACAGCAAGATAACTGTATAAATATGTGTAAATATATAGAATTTGTCATATTTTTTAGACATAAAAAATGTTATTGAAATACCTGCCATCTAGAGGAGGGGGTGGGGGGAAGGAGGGAAAAATTTGGAACAGAAGGCTTTGCAAGGGTCAGTGTTGAAAAATTACCCACGCATATCTTTTGCAAATAAAAAGCTTTAATAAAAAAACTATAAAATTGTTTTGAATGTAATTGAGAAAAACTATTAAATAAATCAAAATGTAATTCAGAAAAATAAAATATTAAATAAAATTAATTTTAAAAATGCAGTGTTATTAAGGTTTTTAATGCATTGAATAGATCATATCTTTAAAGATGGAAAGTACCTTAGAGCTACTTTGTTGAAATTCCTCATTTTATAGATGAAGCACCTAAGGTGAAGATATATAAATGGAGTATCATATGGGCAGTGACTGGCAAAGGGGAGATTTGAATCCAATTCCTCTGAGATCAGATTTAATATACTTTTCACTATATCACCCAATATCTATATAGACATATGGAAAGATATGGAACAAGCATTACATTGAATAAAAAGCAAATTGTGGATCAGTTGCCTTTTGTACTGATAGAGTAAGTATGGGAATGACACCAGAGATTTATAAGTGTGTCAAACTAAAGTTTGTGGAAAAATCCCAAAGTTTTCATTAAGCTGTTGCTGGTGAAATAATTTTTCCCTATACGATCTATCTAAATTGTATTATGTGCATAACAATTTGAATTGATCTCTACATTTATCTAAAATTTGTATCCAAACAAATATCTATATTTTACCTATGATAAATAGGAAGAAAGGGAGAACAGTTATTTAAGACTTTAGAGAAGGGACAATAATCATATTTTCAGTATCAGTCATAATAGAGTGCCATGTGTTAATCAAGTATGGAATTCCTAGCAATATAACTATAATATTTGCAATTTTTTGCATATTAAATATTACCTAAAGAAATTAATCATTTAAGGCTATAGAGAATACAAATATGCCTATTTCAAACCTTTGATACATTTTTGTGATGAATTTGAAGTCATGTATTTTAAAAATATAGACTGATTTTGTCATAAAATTATAGATCAAGGTGCAAATTATCTCATAATCAACTAGTCTAACCCCCTCATTTAAAAAATATAGTAATCTGAAGATAGGAAAGATTAATTAATTTACACAGTGTCACACAAAGAATGTTTCAGTCAAGAGTAGAACCCACATCTCTGACTTTAGAGTTAAGACTCATTTTATTGTGCCACATTTCCTCCATAATGTAATAGAGCCAATCTGTATATATAATATGCAGTTTTTATGTGATTCCACCTTCATTCATCATAAAAAGATGAATATTTTATAAATGATATTAACTGAATGAATCTTCAGAGACAAATTGTGATACATGTTGACAGTGATTTCTTTCTTTTTTTTTTAATTAAAAGCTTTTTATTTATAAAATATATGCATGGGTAATTTTTCAACATTGACCTTTGCCAAAACTTTCTATGTCAAATTTACCTCCTCCCACCCACTTTCCTTGATGCCAGGTAGTCCAATATATGTTAAATATATTAAAATATATCTTAAATCCAATATATGTATACATATTTATACAGTTATTTTGCTGCACACACAAAAAAATGAGATCAAGAAGGAATAAGAAAAACTGAGAAATAAAACAAAAAGCAAACAACAGAGAGAGTGAGAATGTTATGTTCTGGTCCGCACTCCATTTCCATAGTCCTCTCTCTGGGTGTAGATGTAGATCCAATACATGCATATATATTTACACAATTATTGTGCAGTGCAAGAAACATCAAATGAAACCAATAAAGAAAAGAGAAGCAAAATAAAATGCAAGCAAACAACAACAAAAAGAGTGAAAATGCTATGTTGTGAACTACATTCAGTTCCCACAGTCCTCTCTCTGGTTGTAGATGGCTCTCTTCACCACTGAACAATTGAAACCAGTTTGAATCATCTTACTGTTGAAGAGAGCCATGTCCATCAGAATTGATTGTCTTATTGTTGCTGTGTATAATGATCTGGTTCTGCTCATCATCTGCTCATCATCAGTTCATGTAAGTCTCTCCAGGCTTCTCTGAAATCATCCTGCTAGTTGTTTCTTACAGAACAATAACATTTCATAGTATTCATATACCATACTTTATTCAGCTATTCTCCAATTTTTGGTCATCCACTCAGTTTCCAATTTCTAGACACTACAAAAAGGACTACCAAAAACATTTTTGCATGTGTGGTTCCCTTTACCTCCTTTAAGATCTTGTTATGATTTCATCCCAGTAGAAACACTGCTGGGTCAAAGGGAACACACAATTTGATCACTTTTTTTTTTTTTTTTTTGCTTTTTGGCTGAGGCAATTGGGGTTAAGTGACTTGCCCAGGGTCACACAGCTAGGGAATGTTAAGTGTCTGAGACCAGATTTGAACCCAGGTCCTCCTGACTTCAGGGCTGGTGCTCTATCCACTGTGCCACCTAGCTGCCCCAATTTGATCATTTTTTGAGCATAGTTCCAAATTGCTCTCCAGAATGGTTGGATCCATTCACAATTCCATCAACAATGTATCAGTGTCCCAGTTTTCCCACATCCCCTCCAACATTTGTCATTATGTTTTCCTGTCATTTTAACCAATTTGTGAGGTGTATAGTGGTATCTCACAGGACAGTGATTTCACAAAATTTTAAAAATAGATTTGAGATATCATAATTCAATCTACCTATAACCATTTTCCCTGTTGCAAATATTCTTTAAGAAAATAGCATCTTTATTCACACAATAATAGAAAAGTATGTGCATATATATGGGGTGTAATTCTGAATATAGATTACAACTGTTTTTTTTCCTCCTGATATTATAAATTTATGACACAGCTTGTTCTGTGCATTGTCTCCCTGTCTTTTTTTAGATACTTCTCTCAAAATATCTTCCTATTGTTGTCACCATACCTGCCACAGGCATCCTTTTGCAATAGTCATTCCTACTTTATTATCTTATAATGTCAGCATAAAGAGTACATAAAAGGATAATGTAGTCCCTTATCCATTCTATTAGGTTAGGACATATTTCCTCATAAAACCTTCTCTTAACAATTTATCTTCTTTCATCAAATCTGTCCCAAGTTAAATCAGACAGAAATTAAACCAAAGCATACAATAAAAATTAAATAAAACTTTTAAAAAGAAATGTTTTGTTTGATTTTATTGTACTTTAGGAAAGGTGAGTTTCTTGAATTAATTTATGAATAATGAGCATAACTGCCTTGTAGAGCTTTTTTAGGATGTTATCTTCAACAGTTCAGAGAATCCAACACCTAACATAGAAAAAGGAAAAAAAACTTCAAATAATAAAATCTAGCAATAAGATAATGAAAGCTGTAATGCTGTAATTCCATTCTGATTTTCACCATCATATAAGACTGCATTATCTGTTTATTCCAGCTATGACCTTTCCTGATTAATGTGAATTCATAACTATAATAAGCGCACACATTAACACATGCAGAAAAAAAGAAAGAGACAGCGAGACACAGAAAGACAGAAAAAAATGAGAGAGACAGAAAGACAAGGACACAGGAGGGAGAAAGGAGGGAGAGGCAGAGAGGGAGACAGAGAGAAGGAGGGAGAAACAGACAGAGAGAGAGAGACAGAGAGACAGAGAGAGAGAGAGA
>JAJPUD010023571.1:0-19810 GCA_023553655.1 Myrmecobius fasciatus
AGGTTCTTTTTTTCATCATGGCTTTCAGGAAGCCCTATAATCCTTAGATTGTCTCTCCTAGATCTATTTTCCAGGTCAGTTGTTTTTCCTAGGAGATATTTCATGTTTTTCTCTATCTTTTCATTTTTTTGTTTTTGTTCAACTGATTCTTGAAGTCTTGATGAGTCATTAATTTCCAATTGTTCGATTCTAATTTTTAATGTCTTATTTTCTTCAGTTACTGTTTTTAGTTCCTTTTGCAATTGACCAATTACATTTTTTTGTTCATTGCATTCTTTTTCCATTTTTTCTATTTTATTTTGCAGTGATCTCATTTCGTTTCCCCATGTTTCTTCTAACTCTCTTTTAAGATTTTTTATGCAATCTTCAAAGAAAGCCTTGTGACATGGAGACCAATTTATGTCTCTCTTTGGGGCTTTTTCTGGAGTTGCTTTACCTTTAGGGGCCTCAGGATTTGAGGTCTGTTCTTCCCTCTCTCCATAAAAGTTGTCTATGGTGAGAGCTCTTTTTGGTTTTTTATCCATTTTTTTAAAGGTGTGAGGTCTGTTTAGGGCAAAGGTGGGACAGCTGCTTTAATTTGCCCTGGGGCAGTTCTGCTGATTGAGTTATTTCAGGAACTGGGCAGTTCTGCTGATTGAATTATGTCAGGGGCTGGGCAGCTCTGCTGATTGAATTATTTCTGGTGCTTATCAGACCTGTTGTTTGATTGATTGCTTTAAGGTGCTGTGTAATGGCAGCTAGTTACGATGCTCATCAGGGGTTCAGTGGTTCACAATCTATCCCCCTCAAAAGGCAGACCCTCCAAACCACCTGCCCACAATCAGGACAAATTGTTCCAAGAGGCTCGCAGAAGACTCCCAGGTGTGTGAAAAGCACAACGCTCCCACTCCTGTTCTGACTCCTGTTCCAGCTCCCTGCTCCAGCTCCCTGCCCCGGTCTCCCTGTGCTGCAGTCTGGGTTCAGTAGGCCACCCCCTGCCCCATTAAAACAGACCTGTTTTGAGGTTCTTCCAGAGTATCTTCTTCTAGAATCGTGTTGTTCTCCGGATATTGTGGATTTTTTTGCTTCAGAATCAGTCTAGAGGCTTCATATTTTGTTGGTTTGAGGGGAGGTTAGAGGAGGTTACAGAGAATCCTGTCTGATCTCCGCCACCATGGCTCCACCCCCGGAAGGAAGTCCCCAAGCCCTGAATTTTTATATAGACACACACACACACATATACAATAACTGTATTCTTTTACAAAATCTTGTATACTATTGAAGCTTATTAAATGTTTACTATTCAGCATGAATATGAATATTCATCTGTACAATGTTGATATTCTGTTTCTCAAATACTACAGGAATTTTGTGTCTGAAGATTCACAAAAACAATTGCATTTGTGCACATTTCAGCATATAGTTACAAAATAAAAAAAGTAGTCAGGCTGACCTTTACAAGCCTACTATGGATAGATGCTGGTATAATTGAAAAGATGAGTGTAACCTAGCAAATCTTTTTCTTAATGTATCCTAATCAACATTCTACAGTAGGAAAACTGACAGCGATAGGACTGGCTTAAATGTACACAGGGACAATAACTTTGTTTTAAAGATGTTCCGATATCCATATCCCCTTCCTAGCTAAGTTCTTTAAAATATATTTACATCAAATGCACTTTTGGCTTGTTTTATTGTATCTGGAATATGCCTCATATTTCAAAAACTTTCCCAGCAAAGCTCAGATGGCCTGTTACATGACAATTTAATTTCTATTTTATGTTTCAAACATTAACTTACAAATTCTACTCTACTTGATTGCTGGGAAACTATCCATATTGTGGTTTCTTCATTTTGGAAATGATTCCAGGGAACAGAGCACCCTCCATAAACCTGGTGCTAGCTGCATAGAGTATTTTCACCAGTAGTGTCTGTAATGCCTACTAAACTAAGAACGTGCTCATTATTTTCTATAAAAGGTTAGAAATCCATATTTCATCCAGGTACCAGAAGGGATACAGTAGCATTTTCTTTCTCCATTGTATAATAGCCTATTATATTATGGATTTCTATTTACTCTTTTTTTCCCCCTTGAAGCTTAACTCTCAGTAAACTAAACTCAGCCTTTCTTCTCAAGCTAGCTAAGTAGGGGCAAGAGGGGGTGGGAAATTACCTCAAACCCACCAAATGTCAAACTGGCCTTAAAATATTGGTATTTAAAGAAGGTATAATACCAATAAGTCTGAAATGATTAAGCTTTTTTAATGAGAATATACAGGGCTGGTTTATGTAATTTTTTGACAGAAAATCTAAATTAGCTCCACCAGCATGGACGGTGTAACTTTCCTGACATCTGGGAAAGAAATGTTGTCAGGCATTAACTTCCAATGATGGCACTTAGTGTGCATGAGTCTAATAAAAGAGCAAAAAAGTTGATGTGTTTCTCCAGTTCAGGATTTTTTCCCCCTAGTCAAAAAAACTTTGAAGTCTTTAAAGCTTTGTTCTCTTCCTCTTTTCCAGGCTAATAAAAAGAATTATTATTACTACCACATTTGTGTCTCTAGGATTTTATTTTTGGCTAATGCAAACCCTTTTACAACATGATGTTAGGGAACAATGAGCAATTAGAATTAAAGAGCCTTTATCCAACAATTACACTACTTAATTCCATTTTATTAGTAACTGAATCAGTTGGTGGCTTACTAAGGTACCCCCAAAATATTTTGTTGATTTTTGTTATTATTATTATAATTATTTTAAAGAATTATGCAGAGTCTGATGCTGAAGGTGGGTAATGAGTCCTTGGTAACCCTATTTGTCATCCAAAGCCTTGTCTGCCATGCTGTTAGCCATCAAAGGAAGCCTGTCCTCCTGAGCTTTCTATTTTCACAACAGGATATCTGGTTTCTTTTATGAGGATACAGCTATGTTCATTTGGTTTAGAGGTTTGTTGGAGGTAAGCAGACTCTTCACAGCACAAACACCCAAATCCCCTTAAAGCAGGTCCCAGTTAATAGCTAGGGTCTGATTGGCAGATCTGCATTGTAAAGTGTGATTTGGTTGGATAAATATGTTTAGTCTGGTAAGCACTTTAGTGATTGAGTGTCTGTTAATGGATCAAGGTGGATTACGGAGAAACCTCTCCAGGCTGTCACTGGGCACTTAGAGTTGTGAGATGTCAGGAGGAGAGGAAAAACAAGCTGGCACTCTAGTCAAACTCTATGACCAACCATAAAGGATTTGAAATATTTGGTGCTAAGAATTTTGCTTGGAGCTAGTTGCTTTTTTTGTTTTGTTTTTTCCATTTCACAGAAAGGTTTGTAGGGATAAAAATTGCGGTTACATAGATTCAGTTAAGGAAGCGTGTGAAATGATGGGTATGAGTTTACAATCCATGTGTTTGGGAACTGACCCTTTTGTTGTGTGGGGCTTAAAAGTCCAATTGACATTTAGGAAGTTGATGGTAGTCACCTGATACCCAAGAATCTATTCAACTCCTACCAAAATTTATACATTAAGATGTCTTGAGGACATGTAGTGAAGGTGGGAGAAAAGTGCAAGAACCAAAGAAAACAAATTTAAACTATTGCTGAGTGACATTGAAAATTCCCTATTTAAATAGAGGAAAAAAAGATACTAAATGCTATGTCATAATGACAACCATATCTGGTCCCAAAGGTGATAAATTACTTCCTTTCTTTCTCTACAAAGATGAGGTATGATTTATATAAAATAGTATATTTTATCTATATATCTAAATTAATTGATATGTTGGTTAATTTTTCTTTTACTGCTTTATTTTCTTTCCTTTTCATTCTTATTACAAGCTATGGTTCTGTTATGTTTACATTTACATAATTTTAGAATAAATTTAGAATTAAACAGCATAAATATAAAGTATATAAAAACAAAAAAATCCATTTTTTTTAAAATTAGGAAGTTTTATGCATGAATCCAGTTCCATATACACCAGTATGAAGCACTTTACCAAAGATAATGTGTAGTAAAAATAGTACCAAGAGGACTTCCCTGTTCCCACCACACACACCAAGTATCTGGAAATTTTTCCATTTCTTCCATTTGAAAAGGGGTAACATGATCTCCCATATAAGCCACCAGAAAACGTCACTTGTTTCCTCTTCTCAGGTGAACATACAGAAGTATTTTTATGAGGTGAAAATATCAGCTTACTTCAAGGTTCTAAATGGTTTTTAATGTCCAGGGTCTTGGATAGGAAATACAGAGATTTAGGATTCTGGCACAGGGTATGTTGGAAAGAGCTCTGAAATGGAACGCAGAAGACCTGGGTTCAAGTTCCAGACTGCTGCTTTCCTATTACCTCAGGCAGAATCACTTCACTTTTGAGTTTGAGTTTCCTCATCTATAAAACAGATATTTCCTGACTAAAGGGTTATGATGGCAATAGCTCTTTGTAAGTACCCTGCAAATAGAAACTACTGTTAGATTTGGGAAAATTAGCTTTTCTATGAAACTAGAGTTGGAAATGTTTAAGCTGTCATCCTATCCAGCAACTCCAGGCAATCAATGGAATAGCTGGTAGTAGAGCAATTTAGGGAGTGTTGGGGAGGGTGTGGATAGACAAGTGTTCTATTAGTCCATATAGCATCAATGAATGCACTTTAGCAGTGTTGACAAAAAAAAATAATCCCTCAAGTCTCAAATATCCATCCATTTTTTTTTTTGCTGTGGTGTTTGACTTGAGTTCTATTTCTTAATCAAAGCCCATTGCCTTTTGTATGTTTATCATATTGTTGCTGATTTAAATTTGCTTTGGTGGGTCCATGATTTGGACATGGACCCACATTTTATTTAGTATTTTCAGTTATAATGAATCTTAGCAGCTATCTAACCCTATCCCCTCTTTGTGCAGACAAGGAAAGTGAGGAACAAAGAGGTTCTGAATTGCCCAAATCATGTAGGTGGTAAGTAAGTACAAGGAGGGAGATTTTTGTTGTTATTCTAATTATAAATCCAGTGCTCTTTTTATTCACTTACTGTGGAACTTTTTCCCTAATAGTGTAAGTCCTACTCATCAATCAAATACATCAGATCTTATAATGTGACCCTTCTAGACCAGGGCAGAACATTTTTGAACCGAAAGAGAAGTGGTAATCATCACCTGGTATAATCTTTACTCTCATTGTATCCAATAGTAACAGATAGGAATGGATGGATGAATAAATTATTGCTGCCATACCAGATAAGATATTCATTTTGAGCTTAAGATTTTTACTACAATGAAGCCTTAGGAGTACTTTTTTTCATCCAATCAGTGAAACAAGGATAAAGGATCAGGTTAAAGATGGTATTAATATTTGAATCAGACATGAACATGGGAATATTGGATGCCTATAATGATGCAGAGTTTAACATCACGATGCTTCCACCAGGGCAGCAATACCATTGAAATCTAATCCACACACAGGTGCTCATGTCATTTAGGAGAATAGTCAGATAGCACCTGATAAGTTCTATAATTACATAAATTGTATCCACTTCGGTAGTATCACACTGACAACAGTTCCAGTATTCTTTATATCCCACTCATTTCTTAGCATTACTCAAGGTAATTGTTTTCCTTTACTCCACTTGGGCCACCCCTGTGTCACTTGATATTACAGATGATAACAATAATATGTTTGTAGCATTTATATAGCACCAGTTATATGCATAGTGGTAAGTTATTAAATTTAAGAGCAATATAATGGCTCTACAAATAGTGCCTCAATTGATCCTCACAACAACTGTGAAAGTGAAATCTTTAAATAGAAACAGAAATTTACCCACAACTTAGCATGCCCCCCTTTGGGATGCCATCATTCCTCTATGTGGAATAGAGAAAATTGAGAAAATGATAGATCCAAAAGAGCAAGCCAAATAGATATACAGTTAATACATTCATCTGTTCACCTGAATGGAGGGTAGCTTAATATAGTATTCATATAACACAAATGTTTCTTCTTTCCCTCTCTGAGGAACAACCATACAGAATTAAACAAAGAAGATATTCTCTTGTGCTTTAGTGAGTACCAGTTCATCCCATACAATGTTCTAACTCTTGTTACCTTGTTTGCTAAGGAAGGGTAAAAATTTCCCTTCAGAGAACATTAAAATGTGATAACTATACATGTGACTGAGTTCTGCTTTCTGTGTCTTCATGAAGCAGCATGTCATCCAAACAGCTTTAAATTGTGAGTGCTTTTGTAGAATTCAGTCTCAACAATGGCCTAGAATTCCATATTTAATTTTCCAGTAGTTTAAAAATTTGTAAATTTTATCTGTAATATTCAGATTTCATCCTGATGCCATTTTTTAAAATAGGCAGAGAATTTAATGACTGTAGCAATTCCACCTATATCAGGCAACTTTCAAAGATTACCCTGGAGCTCCAGTAAGGTCAGGATGGAGCAACTTACTTTTTTGCAGCATATAAAGTATCTTTTAGGTTTGGTTTGGTTTCTACATTAGATATGAATATTTACCAGGATTTTTTGGTGGTAATAAAGAACCTCAAACAAGTTAAATGTCCATCATTCAGCAAATGGCTAAACAAATCATAGTATTTACTGAGGTATAAGAAATTATGAAAATGAACAATTTAAAAAATCATGGAAATATTTATATGAACTTATAGTGAAGTAAGCAGAACCAGGAAAAATAATATAAGGAATCATAATAATGTAAATAGGGAAAAAAAAGTTGATCCTATGTAATTATAATAATCAAGTCTGGTTCTAATCTAATCTAATAGATTAAAAAATGTGTGGTCCTCAATTATTTGCAGAAGTGGGTGACTATGGGTATAGAATGCTATATATATTGTCCAAACTTGGTCTCAATTATTGGATTTGTTATTGATTAATTTGGCTGAATTGCTTTTTCTTCTCTTCCTTTTCTACTCTTTGTTATAAGGATGGATGAGATGTGGGGCAAGATCAGAAATAAAAATGATAGAAAAATAAAAAAACAAATAAAAAAATCATTTAAAACAATAATAATTCCAATTGCAAAGAAAGGAGATAGCAATGATAAGTAAAATTCTAGAAGTCTAAAATTATATCACCTCTGTTCTTGTGTAACATCCTGCAAACTAAGAACAAATCCAATAATATTGTTCTGATAGAAACACTTGAATTTATCATAAAGGGAAACATCAATAGAATTTTATAGCCTGTTTTTTCACTTGAGAAAAGAAATGAAAAATCAGGCAGGACAGCTTTATAACTCTTCCTCAGATTTGATCCATAGAGTCTAGATGTCATCAAAATGTTTGCTGATTTAGTAAAACAGGATTCAGATATTGATTAACATAAAATGATGAAGTACTACAATTAAGAGAATCCAAGGAAATCTGATAACTAAATGCAAAATATAAAAATGCCTAATGTAGTTGAAGAGCAAGAAATCAGAGAACTGGATATAGTTGTATTAAGCAAAGATAATGTAATAACCAGTTCTTGAATTTTCATTAAAAAATCCTGAAATTAGGTCAGCTAGGTGGCACAGTGGATAGAGCACCAGCCCTAAAGTCAAGAGGACCTGAGTTCAAATCCGGTCTCAGACACTTAACATTCCCTAGCTGTGTGACCCTGGGCAAGTCACTTAACCCCAATTGCCTCAGCAAAAAGAAAAAAAAATCCTGAAATTTCAACTGTATTAGGAATAGCAAATGGTGAATACTAATAACAAAGTAATGAATAGTTAAGCATTCATGAATTTTTTTTCTTCTACCAAAGAGAAATATTTACGTGGAGAAGTATGTCACCAAAGAGATTTTGAAAAACAATCTTCCAATGGAAATAGTTGACAGAATTGGGTTTGGTAGGAGGCTGATGAGGTTAAAAAAAGGTGTTCATTATTTCCTTCAAAAATGGAGTCTATTGGTTTTCAATGTTAACTTATACTGCTTTTTATGCTAACAAATCTCAATATTTATATCATTATTCTCAAAGTCAGAACTTAGAAAAAGGTGTAACTGAAACAATTTCATCTTAAATAATGTATCTAAAATTATCTCAGTTGATCATTACTCTATGAGCTAGGACAACTAAGTAATGAAGATAGTGATAAGTATACTACCCATTTCATAGGATATTAGGGAAAGTGCATTAGAAATGCATTAAGATCTATAGATAAAAAGGCTCAGTATGAATTAAAAGTACTACTCAAAATATTACAAACAATAATTGTGATTTCTATCCTATCTTTTCAACTTGAACTTGAAAGAAGAAAAATTAGGGAAAAACATTTCTGAAGTATTTTAAGTATATAGAAAAGAATAGAAAGAAGCAGAGGATATTAGACAAGCTGTATAGCATTGAAAATAACACATTTGAATTTAACTGTTCAAAATACAAATTCTCAACATTTTATATAAAATTTTTGGTTTATTTGTTCTGCTTTGTAAATGAATATAAAATGCCCATCTAACTTGGTCTTTCTAAAGTTTAAGAAAAAAAGGTGTGGGTTCAAGTTCCAGTTTTGCTATTGATTTACATATCAATTTATAATATGCATAAAGAATTTTAACTTTCTGAGATTATGTTTTCTGAAATTATTATTGTAGATATGAATTAGAAGTAATTTTTCATTAAGTGAAGTAGATCTCATAGGTGAGTTTTTAAAAAACATATAATATATAATATATAAATATAACATATATAAGTATAAAAACATATAACATTGCAATCTTAGAGTCTCAATTTTAAACATTATACTATAGGAGTTGCTGGAAGGTTAGCAGAAATCTAACTAATGCCACAAAGTTGATTGTAAAAATCCCAACAAAATTACAAATTTCGCACCCAAAATGTGTGTATGCTGAGGAAATTATTGGAAAATATATTGGAGTCCTAGTGATTAAAAAATAAGAAGCCTACAAAGATGTGGAAAGACATAATGGAAAGTGAAAAAAGAATCTATAAATTAAAATACGCAATGACAACAAAAACATAAGTGAAGACAATGATAAACAGCAACAAAATAAGATCGCATACAATGGACAATAACCAAAATACAGAATTATTAAAATAATGGTATTCTTTCTCCCTATCATTTGGTAAATATCACAATCATGGTGGATATTATTTTTAGTTTTAGATGGTTTTGTGTATAAGTTTTCTGGGGAAAGTGTACTTAGTGGGGTTGGAAATTGTTTATATGTATGTTGATGTGTATCCACAATGTCAAAACAAGTAATATCAATTTTAAAAAGAAAACACTCCAGAAAAATTTGCTAAGACTCTTTTCCTGCAAAATAGCTAGATTACATAAAGAGTCTGGGACATGGAAGAAAATTACTATTTACTCCTGATGGAGAATAAGGTCTTACACCTGCCATTTAATGTCTCCAAATGTCTGGCTTCAAATTGGACCAGATTTTTAACAACAACTGTATATCTCTATTAAAAAATACAAGATTTAGTTTAGATATGGTGTCTCCAAAGTCTTGCATCAACAATAAATCATGATCTCTTCTCTATTATTACACTACACAAATCATTCATTTTATTCCTGACTACAAATCTGATCTCTTATCTTATCATCAAGACTTAGCATAGTTCAAAAGCAGAAAGAATTAGAAAGGAACAGGTCTCACTAAGTTCGAAAGTCTTTAAGTTGTATTAAAGCTTATCCAATCTTCACTGCATCATTGTATACATAGACACAGTTACACACCTAAATACAATGTTTTTTTTATTTCTCTATATTGGTGGTATCTTCATAAAGAAAATTGTGCAGCATTTTACATTCCACATTTTTTACCTAAAGGCTTTGTCCATTTATTTTAAGAGTAGGTTCCACAATAATTATATCAATATAAACAGCAAGAACTAACAGTCCCCAAATAACAATAATAACTAAATGCTGTAGAATTATACTGGCCAATATTAGTTCCAAAGAAGAAATGGGAGAAGACATCTCATTCTGTGCAAGGAAGAGGTCCTATAGGTATGGAATACTACCATGTTAAACTGTTCTGTTGCATTAATTAGATTTCCTGAACCTTTTTAAAAAAAACTATTTCTTGGAAGGGATGACTCTTTGGGAGAGAGAATACAGAGGTAATGTAGGTGATACAAGGCAGAAGATATTGATATAAATTTATTTTAAAATGAGTAGGTAGGGAGGGATTATATATTATTATTGTATGTTTGAAAAACAAAAACAGGTTGAAGTTAGATAGGTAAATGCTTTGTTCATCTCCCAAGCCCTATCTGAAGGGCACAACATACAAAACATAAAGCCCAATGACCACATATCAACAGGAAGCAGCTGCAAGGGTGATACAGGTCTCTTTCTTGTAAACAAAGAGGACCAACAAATCTGCCTGAACATGAATATTAGATTTGCTAAGTTCTGCTGACATCACTGGGGGAGATAAATGTATTACAAGGATTGGAACAGCTTGTAGCTTGAGAGGTTGCCAAATGAGATAAGTGAGAGGCAAAGTGGTTAGAGAACGCAGGGTGCCCAGCTTGACAGCCCCCAACACTGGCCAGCCCGTGGTTGACTTAGAGATATATCATTTGGGATGTGACTAGTTCAGAACAAGTGAATCAAAATGAACTCTGAACTTTTTGTTTCTTAACAGAAAAGGGATAACAGCTGTTTCCATCTGGGAACTGTGTAAAAGTCCCTTACAGCTGTATAATAATAAACAGCTAAGAGAAATTTTTGAATTCCACACAGGCCAGTGCTCCATTTACATTCTTGCCCAATCTTTGCCCTCATTAAACTACAATCTCACTTCTCATTATATTTTATCAATGTGCTATTTATACAGCTCAGGATTAAATGGCAAACATAATGAAACAAAAATAAACATCTAACCAGTTATCTACTTTTGTTGTTGTTTTGTGTTAATAAGTGCATTGTTATCAGATGCTGGGATGTGGGGAACTGTCAGTTGATGTGGACCACAATAGACAACAAAGGAGGAAAATACATTTGAGGTCAAAGAGTATAATTTACCATCCACAGGCCTCCAGAGTCTGGGTTTTCATAAATATAAGTGACAAATTATCAATAAATCACCCTCAAGTCTACCATATTGCATAATGTTTATTGAAATCCTGTTCCAATAAATATCAGAATCACCTTTTTTAGCCAAAACATAAGAAACAAAGATGACAATGATTACAAACAGAAAAGAAAAATGAGAAATAAGCTCCCTGCAAATAATGACACTCCCCCCCCCAGTCTTGTTCAGACTAGTGGTTTCTAAGAGATATTGCTTTCCATGAATACTTCTCTCAACAAATTTTTTTCAAATATTTTTCAAGTTGTGGCAAAGTAGTTGCACAGAAGAAATTCCCCTTGAAATTAATAGGCATTAACAGTTAATTCTTGACCTCTAAAGAAATGAATAAGCATATCCCAAAATTCATAGTGCTTCACTGAAATGATAGAAGCATAAACTAAATTGTCACAAATATTTATTGGCTTTGAAATGCACTGGTGTCACAAATAATTACCTAAGAAACTGACCTATGTAATTAATATACTAAAAGGAGGCAACATCAACTAGTATTAAATTTTTGCAAATAGAATAAAAACCTATAGAATAAACCCATTTGATAATTTTAAATGATAATAAATACCTACCATAGGCAGAACACTAAAGGGAGATGCAATATTTAGATTAAGATCCTGTCCTCATGGAGCTTAAAATCTAATATGGAAGTAAAAAACTACTATATGTAGTAGATAGAGGACTGGCCTTGGAGTCAGAAAGATCTGATTTCAAATATTCCTTTAGTCACTTCTAGCTGTTCAGTCATATCCAGTTCTTCGTGACTTCATTTGGAGTTTTCTTGACACAAAGATACTGGAGTAGTTTGTCATTTTCTTCTCCATCTCATTTTATAGGTGAGGAAACTGAGGCAAACTGGGATAAGTGACCTACTCGAGGTCATCTAGCTAGTGTCTGGAGCTAGATTTGAAATCTAATTCTGTTCCTTCTCACTCCAGACCTGATATTCTATCCATTGCTCTATGGTTTTTGCCTGCAGTCACTTATAAGTGTGTAAAATAAATTACCTGACATTCCACAGCCTTAAATTCCTAATCTATAAAATGGAAATAATAATAGTGCATACTTCACAGAGTTGTGATGAGGATCAAATGAAATTTTAAATATATACATATTTATATAACATATATATCTATAATATAGGTGTATATGTATATATATAGACAAATAGAGACATATCTGTATTCTAAATATAATATATAGAGTAATATTATATCATATAAAATATATTTGCATAAATTTGTATCTGTATAATAGATGTCTATTTAAAATATATATAATGTATGATTACATATATAATATGTGATATTTTGAAACTCTACTTAAAGCATTATATAAGTGAGATGAAAGAGTGAGCTTGGAGATAATGCTATTATAAGCAAAGGGATGAAGGGATATGAGAGAAGGCTTCAGGGAGGTGTTTTAGTATTTGAGCTAGGAATTAATAGAGGAATAAATTTCAAGATTAACAAAGAAGAGAAAAACATACAAGGTTCTACTGGCTAAATAGGACAGTCCACTCATCTAGTGGCAAATCTGGATTGGCAAGAAGTCTGAGAAAAGACAATAAGATTGGCACAAAAGAACCAATAATTTCACTTTTAACAATAGACACCTCTTACCTGTTGTAGGTACTGGCAAAAAAGAGAGGTAATGTTAAACATATTAATTAATACCTTGTAAGTAGATAAACAGCTGGAAGCAATTTGCATCAAGAAGTTGTATTGCATTTGAACACTTTTAAAATGTTCACTTGAACATTAATTGAAATCCCTTATATTCTATAGGTTTTTATTCTATTTGCAAAAATTTAATACTAGTTGATGTTGCCTCCTTTTAGTATATTACATAGGTCAGTTTCTTAGGTAATTATCTGTGACACCAGTGCATTTCAAAGCCAATAAATATTTGTGACAATTTAGTTTATGCTTCTATCATTTCAGTGAAGCACTATGAATTTTGGGATATGCTTATTCATTTCTTTAGAGGTCAAGAATTAACTGTTAATGCCTATTAATTTCAAGGGGAATTTCTTCTGTGCAACTTCTTTGCCATAACTTGAAAAAATTCAGTTTTATGTCAGTTCAATAGTAGACATATGACACAAACTAACCTCATGTTTCATTTTGAAAAGAAAAGAAAGACATTTGGCTCTTACTCTTTTTCTGATTTTCTGATCTATGAATGATTTATCAGTATATTATTGCTTATAGAAGAAAGCAGACATTTAAAGCAATCTCAACCTCATCTGTAAAATGACAGGGGCTGGGGGTGAGAACATTTAAGATCCCTTCCAGTTCTAATTATATAAACCTATGGCCCTTACAACCTCAGTGCCAGACCCACATTGTATAAATATCAGACAAATAAGAAAATGATTTATTGTTCATATGGCATATAGAGTGCCAGGAGGACATAGGTATTTCTGACATGGTCTGGATAAGTGACCTTGGACAAATCATTCTCCATGCTCGAGGTGATATTTTAAGAATGTCAGGTGCAGAAAAGACACTGACCTATTTAGGTAAAGGGAATTTCTGCACTGAAAGTTTCACATGCTGGAAATCACAACTCCATTCTTTATCGGTTTAAGATTTACATTTCTTGGCAAATTTTTCTTTACATCTTTTTGAAGTTACATATACCTAACATCTGTTGTATGAATACCTATTGAAAACCCTAATGGGTTTTCCTTCTGTAAATTCTCTTCTTTGAGAATCATCCAGATCAAGAACCACCTCCCTTTAAAAAATTTTTCCTAATTCCCCTCCCTATAAAATAATCTCAACTTCTTTATCTCAGGCTATTCTTTAATGTTTCATATGACTGATTTTTTTCACAACATGCATTGCAAGTATTTGTATGTGTATAATACTTCATTCCTCAATTAGATTAGAAATCCCTTGAGGAAGACACCATGTCACTTTTTTTTCTTATTTACCTATCCCCAGCACCTAGCACAATGACTTACCCACAGTAGACCCATATATTCAGCTAGATTGGTTTGAAACAACCAGGCTTTAACTAGTATGTGTTTTCTCCTCTCCAATATATATCATGAGCTCTCATAATTTTGCACACTAAAAAATTCATCCCCTAATAACCAAGTAGCTGAGAATGAGTCTTACCAAAGTCAGCTGAAGTAGTCCTTGATTAATAGTTTGGTTCTTGTACAAGAAACTTGTTTGTGAATCAAATTAAAGTCATTGGCCCCACATTTAAAGCATTTACTGCTTGCCAACATCTACTAGAGCTTGTCTTCCATTGAACAGACATCTAGAACCCAATATCACCTCCACAATACTATTGACTATTGATTATAAACTACTTGAAATTCAGTCTTATTTGATAATTCAATTCAACACTAACAGCTTTATTTAAACACTTAGTAAGTACCAGGCTCCAATGATGATATAAATGCAACCAGAATACAGTCCTTCCCCTCAAGGAGTTTGAATTCTCATGAAAGAAAAAACAACACATTTTTGTACTCTGTGCCTAATTTTCAGTAAGACATGAAAACAATGCTGGGATAATGGCAAGATTTTTTCTAAGGATCCAACAATTAATACTTTCCCAAGAGACATGTGTGCTCTCACTTCATTTATCATTTTGGATGGTCACACAAATCATAGATAAATCCAAGCTCCAACCTGTTTCACAAAACATAATAAAACTCTAACACAGAATTTTAAATTGAATAACTTGAACAACTGATTTTACAGTTATTCAGAATGTTTAAACAGCACATCTAAATCAGATCTTCTGTTTATATGTGTGTCTCTTTCAAAGGCACCTGCTTGACATTATTTTATTAAGTTCCAGAGAAGAAGATAAATCCATCTTGTCACTTCATAGAAAAGTACTTTATAAATCCTACCTTGTTTTAGAAGTGCATGTGTTTTTGAAAAATTATATGTCAACTAATTTTCTGGTAAATTGAATCATACTTTAAATGCAGTACTGCAGTTAGCAATCTCAATGTGGTCTTAATTGAATTATTTTGTAATAATCCTATTTCTCTCTGTGTCTTTCTCTGTGTCTCTGTCTCTGTGTCTTTATCTCTGTCTCTGTCTCTCTCTTTCTTCCTTTCTCTCTCTTTCTCTCTGTCTGTCTTTCTATCTCTCTCATACACACATTTATCTGGTTAATAAATTTGGATTTTTACATATTGAGTTTTCTTAAAATGGGACATTGCTTTGCCAGTTTCTATAGAACAAACATACATAAATATGCAACTGCATTTCTTCCTTTCCTAAGAAATACCCAAATTAAACATTTCAACATTTGCCCTGTTATTTTATTATGATTCTGTGGATGAATCATTCTTTCCTTCACCATTTGTTCCTTTTTGAAATACTTCATTTTTCTAGAAGATGGAAAGGACAATTTAGGTGTTTCATATATCAGGGGACCTTCTCATCATTAAGTGAAAATATTGGTGGACACCAATAATTGTAATTTTGAGATCCTGAGCAAGTAAATTAACTTCTCTGGCTCTAATTTCTTTATGTTTAAAATGGGGATGATTTCAACCTGTCCTACTGAGTCATCATATTAAAGTTTAAAAAGAAATATGTAAAAAAAAAGGACAAAAAAAAAGACAAGAAATATGTGAAAGTGTTTTGTAAGGCCTGATATTATGTGAATGAAAATTGTCTCTCTTTTGTTATTATTTTTATTATTAAATAAGTAGTGCTTCTACATTGTGGTGTAATGAAAATGTTCAGTGGTTTCGATTGTGTACAACTCTCCAAGACTACATTTAGAGTTCTCTTGGAAAAGATACTGGAGTGATTTGCCATTTTCTTCACAGCTCATAGTATATATTAAGAATTGAAGCAATTGTGCCCTCCCCAAGAATATACAACTAATAAATGTCTGAGGTCCGATTTGAACACATGGGTTTTCCTGACCCCAGCCAGGTCCAACACTCTTGTCGACTGCATCACCTTGCTATAGTATAGTAGGAAGACTCATTCTAGACCTTCTAGTTCCAGTTGATCTATTGATTAATGATGTGACCCTGGACAAGTTACTTTGCCTCTATACAGCCATTTCCCTTTATATAGAATTAAAATAAAAATCATGAACATGCATAGAACATGGACTAGATGTTCAGGCATATCCTGAGACAAGGATTACCATTACCCCAGACAAGGTATTTGAAAGAACAAGCAATATACTTAGAGTTCCCCCTACCTCATATCAATACACTTGTCCACAGTCTATAGGTATCTATAATATTTAATGTCTTTAAATAAAAGGTGAAATGAAAGAGTGAATTCTAATTAAATGGCATAAAAAATTTAAAAATATAAATGTAGATTTTTTTTGCTTTTTTTTTTTTTTTTGCTAAGGCAATTGAGGTTAAGTGACTTGCCCAGGGTCACACAGCTAGGGAATGTTAAGTGTCTGAGACCAGATTTGAACTCAGGTCCTCCTGACTTCAGGGCTGGCGATCTATCCACTGTGCCAGCTAGCGGCCCCATAAATGTAGATGTTTGCATAAATTCAGAAATAAGTCTTCCTTTTCTCTCCCCTATCCCTTTCTCCAAAGTGGTTTCTGACTGTTATAGTGTAATATTTCATTAATTTAGATTTAAAAATCAGGATTTAATGAGGATTTGGACAGGAGTTGGGTGAGAGTTTACTTTGTAGAGCACTGAATTTCTCATACTGTGGAGTTAAGAATAATGGTCCAAGGGGTTTTACAAAGAAATATTTTGCAATAGAGGAAAGCCCACTTACTTTATTCTCTCTGACTGTGTTGTTTGGGCCACTGTGGAGAACCATCATATATTGGTTGGGATAGATCATATGACAAAAAAGTTGAGTCCTTAATTGCCTAAACAAATGGTTCTTAATTGGGTTCTTAGGAGTCCATGAATAGATTTCAAAAGTTGGTGAAGCAGAATCAGAAAAATATTTTTTCATCTTTATCATGACTACTTTTTTGGTTTCTTTTGTAATCCCATGCACAAAAAAAATGAAGAACTCTCAACTTAGAGCAAGTCACAGAATGCAACTAATAATGAATGACATAAAATGAGTTGATTTTCAGTTTGTCTCTCTCAGATCAAGAAGTGTCTACTAAGTACCTTTTACATGCAAAATATTAGACCAGCTACTGATTATTTTGATAGAGAATTTAATAAAAAGAATTTAATAAAGATAAGCATTGGAATTGTGGGTTTGTTGTTGGCTTAGGGGTTTTTGACAAACATGAGGTAAAATTGCAATGTTTAAAAAATAAGAAGTTAATTTTTTTCACTATATCTCCCAATGTAAAGAAATATCAATCTGCAATAACTATTTCCACTGTGGTTTTGTTTTGAAGGATCCTGTGATCTTTTATTTTTTGATGTTGGAAAAGTCCATTTTCATTTATGACTGAAACAAAGCAAATTTCAAAACAAAATTTCCTCATTTTTAAAGTGAAAACACAAATATTATTAGCTTAAACAATATTCTTAAGACATTTACTTATATAGAAAATGGAATAAATAAAATTAGTTTCATTACAGCATGCTTACCTGGGTTCTGGATGATGAATGATACTTTCATACTTTCCCAGTCATAAAGAGAGCAAAATAGGGATTTGTAGTTGATCCCTTGCTTTTTAGCATGATGCTTTCAGCAATGTTGTCAGATGCTATCAATAAGGACAAAAATGACATTGAAATCAGCTACTGCCCTAGTGGTAAATTATTTAATTTGAAAAGGCTACAAACTAAGACTAAAGTGGAGGTAGACTTGGTACATGACTTTTTGTTCTCAGATTGAGTACTTAATGTAGCCTCTGAGGCTAAGATGCAGCAGAAAATGTACTGATTCTCTGTCACTTATGCTATTTTAGCCTAACAATGAATACCAAGAAAATAGAGGTTCTCCATTATCAGTCAGCCCTGAATCATCCATATGTGAAAACATCAGATATAGAAAATTAAAAAAAGAATTTAATGCTTTCATTTACCTTGGTAGCATACTTCTCAGGGATATACACATAGATCATGAGGCTGATATAGGCATTTCCAGACTAACTTAGTCAAACACTGAAGAAAACTATAAGAAAGAAGAAGCATTAAACTGCGTAGAGAACTGAAGATCTAAACAGTCATTGTGTTGACCTCACTGCAGCATCCCTGTTAGGCAGTATACCAGTGCCATGCCAAGAAACTGAATCACTTCCATTTGAATTACCTTTAAAATATTCTAAAGATCATCTAGAATGATAAAGTACAGGACACTAGATCCTTTCTAGAGCTGAACTGCCATGTAACTCTGATGGGCTGCCTATATTGTTAGAATGCCAAACCCGAATTTGCCTAAAAGATGATTTTATGGAGAACTCATACAAGACAAGTGTTCATATGAAGGTCAGAAGAAGCAATACAAGGATGCTCTCAAGATCTCTTTAAATAACTTTTGAATAGATTGTGTGATATGGGAGACTGACAAAGATGGGAGATCTCAAAGTATGATGTGTAAGTTAAGTAAGTTAAGTAAGCTTTCAGAGCAAAGCAGAATTGCAGTAGCTCAAAAGAAATTTCCTTGAGATGCATGGTCAGGGGCGGAGCCAAGATGGCGGAGTGAAGATGTGACTCTCTGTGTCCTCCTCTGACCTTCTCTCAAATCAATAGTAAAATAAGCCTTTGAACTGATCTTTAAGTCAATGAACCCAGAAATATTTGGACTACAAAACACTACTTGCTAAAGTTACCTTTGAAGAGCTTCATAGCAGGTCCGTTTCAGTCGGGCAAGGCGGGGTGAGCAGTTTGTTGGGCATCTGGGAGACAGGGCAGAAAACTGGGCAGGACTCAGCTCAGCATGGCAGAAGCTCCAAACACCTGGGGAGTGTATCTGAGGTACTTGGCACACTCTGCCCTGATTGTGGGCAGGTGCTTTGGCACATTTGCCTCTTATAAGGGGTAAACTAGAACCCTCTGCAAAGACAAAGTCCTAGCCTACCGGCCCAGCACCGGAAGTTAATTATCTGAATTGCCCCAGGTCAAAGTACCACAGCCGCTGCTTCTCTCGGCTTTAAACAGACCCCAAGCTTTCTAAAAAATGAGTAAGAAGCAGAAGAGAGCTCTCACCATAGATAGCTTTTATGGAGAGAAAGAAGGGCAGATCTCAGATCCTGAGGTACCTATAGGCAAAGCACCTCGAGAGGAAGCCAGCAAGGGAGATATAACCTGGTCCCCCTTTCACAAGGCCTTCCTGGTAGATGGCATAAAGAATCTCAAAAAGAATTAGATGATAAATGGGGAAATGAACTGAGATCAGTGCAAGAAGCCCTCCAAAAGAGAAATGATAAAGACACCAATTTACTGAAAAACAATATTGGTGAATTGGAAAAAGAATGCAATGAACAAAAAAATTCAATTGACCAGTTACTAAAGGAGTTAAAAATGGCAACTGAAGAAAATAATACATTAAAAATTAGAATTGAACAAACGGAAGGGAATGACTAAATAAGACTTCAAGAATCAGTCAAACAAAGACCAAAAAAATGAAAAAACAAAAGAAAATATGAAATATCTCCTAGGAAAAACAACTGACTTGGAAAATAGTTCTAGGAGAGACAGTCTGAGGATTATTGGACTTCCTGAAAGGAATGATGAAAAAAAAGAATCTAAATACTATCTTCCAGGAAATCCGGAAAGAAAACTGTCCTGAATGGTTTACCTCTCAGACCTGTGGAGGGGGAAGGAATTTGTGACCAAAGAAGAACTAGAGGTCATCATTAATCATAAAATAGATAAGTTTGAC